>CAJUYI010001328.1:58157-76724 GCA_910591695.1 Galerucella pusilla
ATTATCATGAAGATAATTGAAATTCATTTTTTTTTATCAAATGTGTCTCTTCCAAAGCTTCGTATGTAGGGGCTGCCCAGTTTGAATAGAAATATTTACAGTGCAAGTGAACTTCACATGAATTAATAAGACATGTCTTTGGTCTAATGCCTGATCAAGATATCGTGAAGTCTCTTCCAATATTTAGTTAGGATGAGCGAAGCAGAAATTGAATAACTTATTCGATTAGTTGAACCAAAAATTTCGGAATTAAATAATCTCCAACCAAGTATAACGAACTAATTTCAATAAAAGTGTGTCAGGGTGTCTTCTAAAAGGGTAGTCAGAGGAGATTTCTTCGATCTTCACAAACATTTGACCGATGACAGAGACGACAAAATCACTGCCTCCCCAAATTAATAAATTGCTCAAGAGTAACGATAAGATTTTCTATTGATACAATTTTGTGAGTTTCACGCTAACATAACAGATACTAAAACATACTATATAGAACAATATTTCCTTCTGATGAAAACAAAAATAATCTTCTTAACATACCTACTTTGGAATACCATCCTTAAAAATCAAATCATTTTTAGAAATTTTAGACTTGAATATTTGGCTTTAAAACCGATTACAATTTATCCTAAATCATTAAAAACAACGAATCTAAATCTTCGAAATCAAACAAATCAGGAGTTTATAAACTAAAATGTGGTAGTGACAACTGTGATAAAATTTATATAGGTGGAACTTTTAGGAATTTTGAAACTGGAATTTCAGGACACAAACCTATGATAACCAAAAATCAGATTCCAACTACTCAAATCATTTATTAGCCAACCAACACACTTTCGATTCAAATTTTGAAATTTTGCATATAGAACCGTTGATTGATTAGTATGGGTCAATCAGCGATAGAACCTAAATCCCTCAAATTAAATCTTCCAGAAGCTCTTGAGATAAATAAAAAGAAATATTCAGATAATTTTCTTAACGATGACCAAATAGATATCAACAATTCTCCCCCAATAACATTTTTACCTAGAAAGGTTCCATTAAGATTGTTGTGAATGAATTTCCAGGTAAACTGATTAAATACTTCAGTTAATACCGTTAATACCATATTTAGACACTTTTTTTGTTTTTTATTTCCATGTAAATAGATTATACTAATTTTGTCATTAGCCGTAAAATTCATTAAGGCTCCTTTGAGAAAGCGAGCGAAACGCGTCACAACTTTAAGTTGAACATTGGTTCAAATATAATGTAGATTTAAACAAATTAAATTGTTTAATTTCGTCATTTAGTATGGATCTTCAATAAGTAAAAGCCCCATCTATTCAATAAACTATATGATTAAGGATTTTTTATTGCTGTGTGTTTAAATTATAATAGCAACAATAAAGAAGTTCATATACACCGTTCTCCCATTAAAGATACTTTCTAAATAAGAAGTAACTTCTAGAAGTTCCCTGGTCTATTAGATGGGGAAAGATAAAATAAATAATAAAATATTACTAGCGTGAGTTTAACGCCAGTCAACTCCTATCAACGTGAAAGGAAAATTATGCTGTTTGCCACTAAGGCTACTAAGCTGCCTAATAAATAATACCCAACTGTTTTCTTTAGAAACATGTTGCATCATTTTTTTTTTATTTTATCTAATACGATAAGAGTGTGTATATCGCGAAAGTGATGGTGCAAGTAAGAAAGTTAATAGTAATGAAGGATAACTTTTTAGTATCTAGTGTCGTACCAGAGGAATATAATAAATGAAGCTTTTCACTTGAAAGTTTCGAAAAAATAAAACCCGTGATAGGATACAACTACATTCAAAAAGGAAATTAATTTCAGAAGTTTAGAAGTGCTGATGCTTTGAGATTTCATAAAGTTTGTTTGTTTAAATGTATTGGGTTTGTGGAAATAGCAGAAGCGTACCAAGAACTATTGAAAAAAAGGACGAAAGGACCTAGATGGTGGAGTCTGGTAATGACGTTACGATCCTGACCACGTGCAAGACTGAAGTCTACTGTGCATGCGTGTTTCGCGGGCACAAATCGCAGACCGTTCTCATTAGCTTTATTCGGGTTCATGCAATTACTGTTCTGAGACTTTCCAGAGTTTGCGCATTCGAAATTGGCTTGTTCGGGCTTTAACAGGATGGTTCTGACACCCACAGTTTGGCGTTCGAATTTATTTAAGAGCAGATCTTGGACTGTTCGAAAACTGTCTAAGCCAGTCCCCAGTCTCGAACTAGGACGATTTTCGGATTATTTTTCACGCATGCTCAAATCATTTGCAAAGGAGGAGGGTGGGAGCTATTTTGTAAATTCTCAGAGGTTAGAGGTAGAGGTTTGTTCATTGTGTGTGGTTTATTTTGGATTCTTACTTTTCAAATTTAATAAATATTTACCAAATGGATGCTAATGATCCTATTGAGATATTTGAACATAGTTCATCATCATCATCAAGGTATTCTTCTTGATGTGATTATTAATCTTATAATTCCAGAAGTATTACAAGATAATATTAAAAACGAAAACTTTGTGGAAGAGACTGTCTCTCAATACAATGATGATGTTGAGTTATCTTCAATTGTCAAGTTAATTAGGTTTCTTTCCACCATGCGGGATGTTCGGGTTTTTCAAACTCCGTTCAATTGTAATGGGGCCTAAAATAGTTCACAGGACTGAATAAAGTACGCAATTATTTCTGCGCAATTCCAGATTGGTTTACGGACTGTTCACAAACAAAAACCCGAATAAAGCTATTATTTGCGGCACATATCGCGAGATAAAAAAACATGTCGCGCAGTCGCTGGATACATTTTTGTCCCTTGAACTCGTGCCGAAACATGTCGCGGACTTTTTCCATTTATACAAAGTCCTTGTCATATAACTTGTTCCGGAACATGTCGTGATACAAAGTTTTAGTAACGAAAACGTACCTTCAATAGTTATTTATTTACAGCGGCGGATCTATGAAGAGGGGCTACAGGGGCTCTACAAGAATTTAAGAGCGTTGCGTAATATATCATAACAACAGCTACCGCAGAGCGAAGTTTTTTCGTTTTCAACTTTCCTTCAAAGTACAACGGATGAGGTGAGGCTGGATGGGTTAGCATTATCTAATATAAACACATCACGCGAGGTTGATATTAAATTAATGAAATAATAATAGCTACCTTTTGTAAAAAAAGCGTTGTCGTTCGGAAATGCCAAATTGTGACCAAACCAATATTTATAATATTTATCGATACATTAATAGTTACCGTTAGCTTTAATTTCGTTTTTTAACGGAATACCGTTTTTAAATTTGAATACCTATGTCACAACTTTTGTTAATATTCACCTATGCATATCCTCAACACCTTTTGGGTTATAATATTTTTTAATAAAAACCAAACTTTTCCACTATGTACAAAACATTTAATATCTTCTAACGTAGCTTGGGTAAAGGATTACATTTCTCAGAAAGTGTACACGACATTACATTATATCCTTAAAAATTTTGAAATCATTATTGTACTGCCCTAAAAATTGGAGTATACATTTTCTGATTTCTATCTGCAATGGGGTTCCCCATACCCATCTCATGTAGATATCTGGTTCCATTTTTGTAATTTTTTTGAAAATAAATCTGTTATGAATAGGTGCCCATGGAATTCATATGCGGCGTGACAGATAATGACAGCTCCTATAGTTTATTTTCTTAATAAAATAATAATGGCTTATTCACAAAAGTATTCAAATGTAACAGGGTAATAGAGACAAAGCCTGCGTTCTCTCTGTGTATGTATTAAAATCTCAACAAACCCTAAAATATTTAAAATCAAAGATACCTGAATAACTAGATTAAAAATTAATTTGGCAGTAGAAAATGGCAGTTATTGTCACAGGTAAACATAGTAACCATAGCCAACAAAATGTAAATGACGTCAAAAATAGACCATTTTTCATCCGGAAATTAGTACGTTTAATGTCACTTTGTATAGGTACCTATATGAAAAACGAATTTATAGAAAAGCAGTAAATAATGTTAACGTTCATAAAGGAACTGAAACAGGATTACTAAAGGTTTTTGTCGAAAAACAAATTCCATTTCAGTAGATGTTAATATATTGCAATAGATTTGCATTTGGGTATAGTGATTTGTTTCAAATTGTATAAATTAGCTGGAAAACATAGTATTCTGCTAGATATTGAATCGTTAATAAATTTATTCGTAAATGAATACTTTGTTTTACTTGAATATAGTATATATGTTAATGGTTAGACTGCGTTTCACATAAGAAGGAGCCATGTGAAGTTTGCCAACTGACTTACGCAGAGACCAAAATCGGTCTGGTTTTATGCCATTGACGTTAAAAGTTACATGCCGACAGCAATTTTATTATTGACATTTGAGGTAGTATTTGAAGCAATCATTTACTGTCGAATATTTTGGATTTTTGAATATCTTAAGACGTTTGTGTTTTATTTGTTCTGAAACCATGTCCTATAAAAACTTGTTGGTGCTGAAGGAAAAATTATCCACAGATTCCAATATTTTGTTAGCCTACAAAATGTGAAAGCGCTACGCTACTAATTTGAAGTCGAATGACAATTATACAATAGGGCGCTGGTTTTTACAAGTTTCAGTTATTATTTTTTATTTTGGATAAGTACACACTATTAGATTATACAAGGTGTCCCAGAATTTCGTACGGATAACTCATAGTTCTCCGCTGTCTAATTTGTTTTGCTTGTTGTTTAGTCTTAGATCTTAATGAGAACATGTCTCTTTCTTTAACCAGTGAAATTAATGTTTTTATAATCAAAATGGGTTAATCAAACGCTTGGTGATTGACAGATCACATCCTTGCAAGGCTATTTTAATTTGAAATCAAGTAATTACATGTTCTCCGGTTACTATCTCTCTTTTTCTGAATTAATTTGGATTTCAATCGAAAATCGGAAGTAAATAATTATTGCCTGGATGTTACCGGTCGTCACTTTGAACAGTTTTCTTTTTTATTATTTAGAAAGTTTTTCTGTCACATAATACGGGGGCATATTAAAGGAGTCTTCTGTCACGATCTACCACTATCTCTTTTCATCACAAGTTAACATTTTTCACATCTACAGCACTCAAAAAAGGGTATAAATGCAATTCAATTTACAAATGATAAGACTTAATTTGTTTTATGGTTAGACAAATAGCTTGTAATATTTCACCAAAAAAAAAAACTTACGAAAAATATAATAGGTTAGGAAATGATACCGCAATTTTGCATAAAAATTTTGGATTATGCTCATTTCGCTCTCTAGCTTATTCGCTTCATTCCGCCATGGTACGTTTTTTGTTTTTTGGGGGTGAAAAATATCCCTAATTGTCAAAAACTGTAGAATAGCATAGTAAACCTTAAGTGGGTTGATATTTGGTTTGGATCCGTGAAATTATGATTGTTTTATGCTTTGGAATACAGTTTCCAATGTTTCAGTCCTTAAAAAATCAAGTCTTTTTTTTTATTATACATATAATGCGCATCAATCCCTAGGATTATTAGCGCTCAACAAAAATTACAGATTAACATTGGTTACAGAGGTAAGTGAGACATGGTATTAACCTAAATCAAATTACATTATTTCTGGATTTACTGAAATATTAAACTATAAAAGTGTAGCTCGTCAAATTTTATTTATTATTTGAATGGATTTTAAAAAGTCCATTAGCTGAGGCACATCACAGTTTTCACCAAGTGCCTCTCCTATTTGATCGGGGATGTTATGGATTTGCCTCTGTAGCCGGAACTTTTCGCATTTCAATAGCACGTGACTTACTGTCAGAGGCTGATTGCAGCTGTCGCACACTGGAGCCGGGGAGTGGGACATAAGATAGTCATGGGAGAATCTTGTATGTCCAATTCTGAGGCGCGATAAGATCGATTGCTCTCTTCTTCTCATCGGGAATGATCTCCAGGGGCTCACGTATTTCTTTATTCTGCGGAGCTTAGAGTTTGATTCATTCCAACGGTCTTGCCAGTATTTATAGACTGAATGTTTAACGAAGTTTTTTGCATCCAAAACAGAAACCTTTGAGACTGTGAGAGAATTGAGGTCCTGGATTGATTCCCTTGCTTCTGTGTCTGCCTGTTCGTTCCCGGGAATTCCAACGTGAGAGGGTACCCATATGAATTTAACAGATTTTTGGGCCTCTTGTAGCTGGAAAAGTTCGTTTGAGGGATACATGTGCTGGATACTATCGATGGAGCTTAGGGAGTCAGTACACCGAGAGAAGAGTTATTTATAGACAAATAAACTGATTTGTTTGACCCCCCTTTGTTTAATACTAACATTGCTTATTCAATATTAAGAAGCCATATTAACGTTAAAAGATTGGGAAATTTTTATATAAAAAAATGATTTATTCGAGTGTAATTTCTTTAATGTGAAGAAATTTGTTCTTCTCCATGCACACCTTTATACAATTGTTTTTCAGAAACTATAAAAGTTTAGCACTATATAATATTTTGTCATAAAATATAACGATGCTATTTGGGTAAAAATTGTTTTCCTTACACAGGAAAAAACCTAACATCTTGAATAATATTCCATCACTTTAGAAAAACAAATTGAATTTTCATAGTAAATCATTTGAAAGTTTTGACAGAGATTTACATTTTTTAAATAAGCCTAAGTATAGATTATTAGCCTCAAATAACATCTACTTCATACCGAAAAAATAAGTATTTGAGTATATTTCTACATTTATTGTTACAAAAAAAAACTTCTTCACTCCAAATCTCATATTTCTTCACCCGTAAGAAATCACATTAGCCCACAAATTATGTGGCAATTAATATAAAGAACTGTCACCCCACCCTGCCCTATTATTCAGAATCGTACCGGTCGTTTGGAGTGAGTCAGTGAAATTCATAGATAAAGGATATATTATGTGAAATTAGATGAGTTTGTGCAATTTTACTGATTATTGTATAGTTTGTGGTTAAAGTGCTCTGGACAAAAATGAGTCTGAGAAATGAATGAATTGTTCAACACATGCATGGCGATTCCAGAAATTGTGAAATATCTTTGAAGGTAGGGAAATAAATGTTAGGTTATATTCAAGTAGGTAGAAGTAGCAAGCAAGTGAAATGTACTTCAAACATACACATTTCTCAAATAAACCTGTCAGATCTAGGTACTCCAAAAAACTACTGTGCATGGGAAAAGCATTGAACACACTTACGGTTAAACAAAGGGTTATGTTTTAGATCATGTAGGTATGTTTAATTTTAAAAATGTATGCTTTCCTATTTTAAAAACGTATATTTAGTTTTCATTTTAATAGATCAAAATATTCAGCAACAAGTCTTTTATTCCTATCCTGCATTCCTACTAAACAGTTTCATGCATAAATAGAGAAGACAATTAATTTTTATTGGATTTAAACATGTTTGTCATAAAAATACTGTCATTTTAATCCGTGTCAGACTAACCATCGACGCAATATATTGTTCATCAAAATTATGGTTCGTTTATGATGAATATGTTTAATTTTAGTAAAAATTTATAGTTTTCTTAAGAATCATTCGTTTCCAGCAAATAAATATAATTTGCTCGGACGATACATTTTTTACAAATAAAAAACATATCGTTAACCCAAACAATATATTTTTTTATGGTAAAGAAATATATTTTACCGAGACAATACATTATTTTATGATAAAGAAATGTCATTCTGCCATAGAATAATTTATCTTATGATAAAACAATATAGTTAGTCCGCAAAAGTAAGTATTTGTTATTGGAAAACTACTTTATTTAATTTAAATGCTTTCAAAGGTTAATATAACTATTTTGTCATTGTTCCTTAATAAATAATGTTCGAGACAAACATGATACATTTTCACAAGAATAAATATAATTTTCGATAGATAATTCATTTTATTAATGACAATGAATATGGTTTTATTCATCAACAATATTACTTTCCTAACTTGAAACAAATCCTTTCTTAACGACAAATTAAATATTACTACTTAGGCCATATGGAAAATCATATTTATTTGACATAATAAGATTTTAATTGTCACAAATAAATCTTTTTCTCGGTGTAATTATTAAAAACTGCTGGGAATCCACATTACTCGCAAAAAGCAACGCTTGATAAATTGCATATAATTCACCAGTGAAGACGCTCGCAATTGGAGGTAGTTTGATTTTGATGGTCTCGGTAGGTGCAATAACGGATGCACCTACTCCATTTTCCGTCTTGGAAGCGTCTGTATACAGTGGGATATATTTGAATAGTTGGGAGATTTTTTCATAGAATGCGTTTTTTATTACTCTTGTATTTGTTTCTTTTTTGTCGAGTTTCAGTAGAGACGTGTCACAGTTTGGGTGTTTTGATAACCACGGAGGTGGGGATTTGATGTTTGCAGGAAATATATTAGGCATGGAGATGTTGAGGGTGTCTAGAGATCTATTTACTCTTTCGTAAAAAGCAGGATCGGATCTTTTCTTCCTATCGTAGTCGGCACGGAATCGGTCAGATATGGTGTTTGGATACGTAGGGTGGAAGGGATTTGAAGAAATAGATATTGCATATGAGAGGCTAAGGAGATGTCTTCGCAAGTTTAAAGGAAGTTCAGAGGCTTCACAGAGTAAACTTTCAATTGGACTCGAACGGAAAGACGCTAGGCAAATTCTAATGGCAGAGTTTTGAGTTGGATTTAAAAGGTTCAGTGTTGCTTGCTTGGCTGAAGCGTAGGCTATACAACCGTAATCTAGTCGAGACCTGATTATGGTTCGGTACATGCGGATGAAAAAATCAAGTCTTGTTGATATGAATATAATAAATATATATTAATACGAAAAAATTTTCATCCTCAGAAAACGATTTCGTCTTGCAGCGATTTGCATAAAAATTAGATTAGGATCATCTTACCCTCCACTTCACATTCTATATCATGCTAATCAGCGCCGATTGTTATTAGGGGTGAAAAATACCCCAATGGTCAAAAAATAATCAATAACTTGGTCAACCTTAATATGGGTGAAATTTGAATTGGTTGAATAATGATTATTATATGCTTTATGATATTATATCGTACTATTTCAACCCTTAACAATCAACCTTTGTTAACGCCGAGGTTGAAGCTTGATGTAAAAATAAATTTTCAAATAAAGATTAACTATTATATCTTGTGATTTTAATCAAGAATTCTGTTGTTTGAAATATGTATTAAGCTCATTATGTAGGTAATCAACTCACAATTTTTACAAATTCCTTGAGATCCCTTGGTTTTTGAATGGGGTGAGTATAAAGGGCTCAAATAAGGTAGTGTTTGCTTGTAAATAAACAGCAAATATTTACTGTCCAGGCTATCTACGTACAGGGAGATTTTAATCATTTGGATGTATTGATAATACCTATATAAAGGGAATCACAGGAGGGTGAAGATCAATTTCAATTATGGGGTAGTTAGGAGGTTGCTTTCACTGACTTTTTCTTAGAAAAAGGTAGGTACCGACCTTATTTTGATCAGTTTTCGTGCTAGACTTTTTTTTAAAGATCCAATTATATATTTTAAAGAAGATTCTATAAGTTTTCCCCGTTCCGGTTATTTAACTTTGAATCTTTAAAATTATACATTTGACGATAAAAAGCTAATCATTATATACAAGATCTCGGTTCGTATTGGTTATAAAAAAAATTATAATTTTGTTCGTCTTTTGAAAGCTACAATTTTGCTTTTTACAGTTTATTTATAGAATTCATATAATTTATCGAGTTAATCGCAAAAAAACCCTCAAAAGCATCGATTTCTTTGTCGAAAAACTGTTACTTCCAGCCGCGAATAAATATTAGTTCATGTAGTTAGAATGTAATAAAAACTGTCCACTTCCTAGATGAGGTATCAACCACCCCATACGTTTCAACGTACAGCGGCATGATATAGAAATTATTATTGAGCTATTCATACCTTCTGTGAAAATTTCAAGTAAATATATGCAGGACGACAACACTACGAGCCAAAATGCTTCATTTTCTGTACTTAACTGTTAGATTTGGTAAAATAGGAACAATGGTCAAGTGATTAATGAGTTAACACGGAATATCAACTCTACAAACCTAGTCTATTTACAAATAAAAATGGTACATCCTTTTTCCAAGGTTTAGATTCTTCTTAATTTTTTGTTTGCATTTTCCGTTTGTAATTGTGAGTCTATAATTGTATAGTATCCCATTTATTCTCGTATCAAATCTATATTTATACTGAACTCTGAAGACAGAAACATTTTAATTAGGTACTTCTACCTCACGTTATGGGAAGCAAATATAGGAATTACAAGTTTAACAAACTATGTGAAATACTATTCATTAATTTTTATCACCGACAGTTATGAAAAACACAACTTTATTTCCATCCAATTAGAATTCAACACTTTATCACCTAAAGTATTCATTTCCCACTAAAAACGATCTATGAAACCAATA
Source organism: Galerucella pusilla (assembly GCA_910591695.1). Lineage (NCBI taxonomy): Eukaryota > Metazoa > Arthropoda > Insecta > Coleoptera > Chrysomelidae > Galerucella > Galerucella pusilla. The sequence goes on from CAJUYI010001328.1 coordinate 68,625, forward strand.
AAACTAAATTTAAGCTCGCTCATAAAATAAGTTTACATGTGGGTATTGTTGTTGTGGTAATTAAACGGTATTTCATTGTGTTCTATTTTATAATCTACAGTCACATGCTGTTGGACATGCTAGACGGTTTATGTATGAAAACGTGTTTTTCATTCACATTTATTTTACACATTGTATCTATGGAAATTGTATTGAAAGAACTGCTGTCGTTGGAAATTTTTAAATTATTAGACAATTAACTTTCAAATGCTTTTAAATACAATAAGTTTCAAGCTGTGCTTTGAAATACTATGTCAGGAAAACATTGTTGTATTCTGTGTAAAAATTTAATTTTTAAAATTGCAAAGCGCTTTCGGCTATTGAGCCATCTTCAGTGCGGTACCTGCAAGTAAGTAATAAAAGTTGGAAATATGTAAAATCGTAAATAATCGTAAATAAATGATCGTGAATATGTAAAATCGTGTAGTAGTTGAAGATAATGAAAATGTAAACTAAAAATGCTCAAAATTTAAAGACAGTTTACCCCAATCAGGGGATCATTTTAAATTAATGTAATTTTAAGAAATTTTATTTTGTGACGTTAATGTGTTTAATTAGGTTTCTTGTATGACATTCCCGACGAGTAAGTAATTCTTCACTCTTATTTCTTATTTTACATATTTCCAACTTTTATTACTTGGGCGACGACCCAGCACTGTAGTGGAACGCGTTCAATGCGATAATTACAGTCAAGCAAGGTCGGACATGGTTAGTACTTGGATGGGTGACGACCATGTCAGGGAAAACCATCGTATAGGGCCCGTACAGCCTGCAGCGGACTAGCATATCACAGCTCGCAGGCATTATACCAATGAGCACGAGGTATAATGTAGATATGCCGTCTTTCGGAGGAGACGTAAAACCGAGGTCCCGAGTCCATGGATGTTGGGCTCGTTAAAGAACGCTACCACTGGTTGGAACACTAGTGGGTTCGCCAAAATTTCCGGTTAGGGGTAGAGTGCTCCCGGCGTCGGTGATTAGCCTCAGTCGCAGAAATAGACCGACGTTAAATAACAGAATAAAAAAAAAAAAACTTTTATTACTTACTTGCAGGTATCGCACTGAAGATGGCTTAATAGCTGAAAACGCTTTGCAATTTTAAAAATTAAATTTTTACACAGAATACAACAATATATCAAAGATAGGGAATTCTTTAAGTCAGCTATTTGCAAACATGCTTGGGAAGAGGGTCATCAAATTCAATGGGATTCATCAAAAATAATATTAAAAGAACCCAATAATAAAAGACGGAAAATCAAAGAAAGTGCTTTAATACAACTAAATGCAGATAAATGTGTAGCTAGTATATCAGCCGATTGTAGTCAAATATGGTTACCAATGTTAGAAAGAGAAATTTCCAATAATCAATTACCTGCGTTATCAGGATAGCATCATAAGTTTTTATCCAGGTTTTCTTATGATTTATAATTTGAATAGTTGTTAATCGATACACATTTCAATACACAAAATCACAAAACTGAGTATACATATTTCAAAAACTTAAATATTCATACACAAAAAAACTATTAAGAAACGCGTTTTATTAACAACATTTCCAATATAAGCGAAAGAAACGCGCTATCCCTATAAAAACCGTTCCTGGAACGTGCTCTTCACTGGATTTCCATTTCTAGTAGACTATCATATCGTTGGAATGTCATAAAATGAAGTGTTTCATTTCACATTTTGCCACAGATATGATCTACTATGAATGGACCTTAATAAAAATTTGATAACAAAATTTTGCAGTCTTAAACTTCAAAATAATTTTTGATTGTCTAGTTGTCAAATTTTTATCTGTTGTGTCAGTTAGGGATAAAAAGATTAATTTCTACTTATTTTTTCTTGACAACGGTAGCTGGAACGCTACCGAAACGTTGAAATAAAGAATTTAAAAATATTGTGGTTTAATTTCCCAAGGAATTAAAAAAAGAATGAATAATATACCACAAGGAACATACAGAAGAATGTTTTCTTGACTTTCTTGTCATGTGTACTCAGCTATAAAGATATTCACCTTGAATTACTATGTGTACCTACTCAGCTATAAAGATATTCACCTTGAATTACTATTCCTATGTATTTGATGTTCCACACTTTTTCCATCGATATATCGTCGATTGTTTTGTTCGCATTAATATTACTGTTACTTCAGAATTGTTCAACATCCATGATCTTGGAGCCTTTTTGCTTAACGTCTTCTCCGAAAGATGGTATCTGCATTATACTTTTACACTTCAAGCTTATTGGTATATTTCCCATGAGATATTTTTGCTTTTCACCCCAATAGTCTAAAGTGCTTAGCTGCAGGCTGATGGGCTCTACGAAAGTGTTGCTCAGTTGTCACCCATTCAAGTTCTAACCGCGTTCGGCACTGCTTATCTGTAATTTTCGCATCAGAGGCGTTCCACTACAGTGGTGGGTAAAAGCCCGTCGAGTTTTCCTGACTACTACATCAACTAATATACCTACATTTACAATTATAACACTCTGTAATTTGTTGTATACCACGTTTATTTTCTTGAATTGTTCATCAGCCTATTACGGAAATAGGACACAACAATAAAAATTATCCAGTAACTATAGTGCCTTATTATAGTGTTATGTCTTTGGTTAATAAATATAAATTTAATGTTTTTAGTGCTTTTTATTTTTCCAAAGATGTGACCATTGTTATCCATGACTTACTAATCCCAGTGGATGACTAACTAATTTCTCTGGAATGAGTTCAATCATTTGTTCGAATATAATACATCGGCATTTATGTCACCAGTATGGCTGGATATGATAGATGGAAGTAATCCACGAACCCAAAAGCCAATATGTAACCTTTTCCTTTTCCTGGCGTTATTTTCATTAATTTCCACTTTTTCGTCTCGAAGCTTTTTCAACTTCCAGTTTTTTTTATTTATTTTCAGGTTTTTTGCTACAAAGGTACGTTTTTATATTGATTTCTAGCGTTTTTCCAATGTTTATTACGGAGCTGGGCTTTTTATTAATTTTCAGACTTGTCGTTAGGGTTTTCGTTTTATTAACTCTCGGGCTTTTATGGTTAATATTGTAACACAGCAGTTTTTTGGATGGCAGGGTTCAAATTTCTTGAATACGTCAAGAATTTGCTCTTCCACTCAACCAGTTACCATGCAAACAACAAAACAACTCCAAAATAAAGACAAACTATAAAAAAAGGAGTTGAAGTAGAGAAAAATCCATTGCCAAGGAGAAATGACAAATCCAACATCATTAACATTCTATGTAGAAACCAGACATTTTTTTTCACCTGCGTCACTAAAACCGCATCTAAAACACGGATATTCGAAGAACTCGTTTCATAAAGCACTTGTTCGGCTTCGTTCCAATCATTATTATATTATATTAATCATTATTATAACAAAGAAAATGGATGATATTTCAGTGAATTTAAATTGGTAATGCCAAATAATAATCCATTTTCCGCTACACTTTTAAGTTACCATTAAGTAAATCACTCTTAATTTCACATTTAAATCCATTCAAGGTGAATATATTTAAATAATCGGCTACCCAGCCCCAAATCCTAACTAATTTAAATGAAAAGAAGCCCTCAGATAAGGCGGTCGAATGTTTAGACATCGTTAAGCTACTTGTCTTAGGTTTAAATTATGTACGTCGGTTTTAAATCTAAGTTTATTGTAGAAGTGCGGAGCTTTTTGTGCATGTGAAATTTTATAATATAATAATATAATTAACATTCTTGTACCTTTAGACGTTATTCCAAATGAAACCGCAAATCTTTACAATAGAATGAAGTGTGCTTAATCCACAAATAAATCGAAGTCAATGATCAATAAATTTTCTGCACTATCGCTTATATCAACAACTTTATCAGCTTCATTGAGTTCAGGAGCTTCCTTCTATATCCAATGTATTTGTTTTTTGAATATCAATATTCGAATTTCAACCTCTAATAGGGTACAAGCATAAATTTTGCTATTGGTGGGAATTGACGCTTTATCAGGTCTCCCCACACCTTGTATGCCTATTTTTTCGAAAAAATATAAACTTCACTTTTAAAACGACTTTAAAAATCATAAAATTTGAAAGTCCGCCAAAACGCGCTTTACGTCATAAAGATGAATGAGTCTACTTTGGGCAAGTTATCAGTTTGTACTTCTACAAAACCTTCGCTAGCCATATCTTCACTCACAGAATATGAAAGAATCGTCACTGAACACTGAACTAGTAAATAAAATATATTCTTCCAAAAGTTTTAAAATATCCTCGAAAATATCGAATATTTATGTTTACGTTGACTTTTAGAAATAAAAAAAGCACACACAAACACGTAATGGTCTCAAACAAACATATACATGCCCCTCCCTACCGACTACAAGAGCTGAACAAATTAAAGCTACCCGATTAAGGATTGGACACACAGCCTTAACGCACAAATTTATACTAAATAAAGAAGACCCACCTCAATGTTCTCAATGTAATGAAAATATGTCCATTAAACATATTATCCTAGAATGTCCCCAGTTTGCAATCCAACGAAGACAGCATAAGATCCCTACCTCCTTACAGTTAGCTCTCGGAGACCAAATTAACGATTCCTTGGAATTCTTCAAAGCCATCAACATGTACAATTTATAATCATAATGTAACTGATATATGTAACTGTAAATGTAACTAGTATATGTACTGAACTGCCAATAACCCTAGTGGTTGACGCAGTATGTTAAATAAAAAAAAATAAAAAAAAAATAAAAACATATACATGATCTTTTTACGTCGATGAAGCAATTACTATTTGATTAAAATACAATATATACACACAACTACACATAACCTAATGCAATACCGGCCAAATTGACATAAGTAAACACAAGAGATATGACATCACACGTATCATCGGTAGCGTTCGGAAATCCTCGGGTTGTGGTCGGAAAGTGCATTGAAATTTGAATTTTATTTTAAAATTTGGGAGTAATTTCCAATGGAAACTGGTATATTTCCTATTATTAGTAATTTTGGATTACATATTTACTATTATAAATTAATATCCAAGCAAAATATGGAATATGCGTGTACTTATTGGTAAACAGAAAAATAAAATAAGTTTGATTTTATTTTTAAACAAGGCAGCACACGTCAGAGTAGGTCTTCACTAAATAAGCCTTAACCTTAAATATCCCTCTAAAAGTATCTAGTATTGGGAGAAACAGTTTTGAGTCGAATTCTCTATTCTCTATTCCTGAAAAAGATTGCGTCGTTTGTCTGGGTTATTTTTACGTCATTCATACAGCACACCTCGCCTTCCAAACCATAATGGAGAGCAAAGTTTCATCGTTGATATATTGCAAAGGTACCTTTTATTTAAAAAAAATATACCATCAGTATTTTTCTTGGAAGATTATAAAGAAACATGTTGAGCACGCTTAATAGTCTTATATTATTTTCAATTTAGTTTTGGAAAAAATGTTTGGAATTCGCGAAAAGTATTTAAAGATTTACAAGCAGCTAAATAGTTATGTCGACAAAATATTGAAATTTTGCCAACACATGTGACGATTTTTGACAAACGTGAATCAAACTTTCAGTTGGATAACCCATCCATTCTTTGTTATTTTTATTGTGTTTCCTCCTTTTTCAAAAATAAAAATTTCGTAGTTTATCACCGCCATAAATTTTCGAAGTGTTAGGAATCACTCCTATATAAAATTTTGTCAAGTCACTTGCGGCAGGCAATACATGTGGGGTGGTAGCTGCACATAACAATATCTGAACATCAATATCGGTCAAGGCCTAAGGCAGGTTGCAGTTGCGTCGTGCACTTTCCGTGCCAAATGACAAAAACGAAGGAGATATTCCTAGATAAAAAAAATGAGTATAGTGTTCACCCTGTAAATGAATTGAGTTATGAATACTGCAAATCTCAAAATCTCAGTATCCAAGATTGAACCACGGGATCTGACTTTTTAACTATTCTACTAGAACTTATTAACAGGGATTGAGTTTTAGTTTCCTTAAAATTAAGATGATTTGCTGGAAACCGACTTTCCACGAATTTTATACTTTCCGTAAATTCCAGCTAATTATTTCATCATTTGAAAACAAAACCTTCTTATAATACTCCACTGCGGCTGACAGGTCATTTATACATAAAATAGATACCGGTCCCAAAACTGAGCACTGTGGAGCACCTCTTTCAATGGAAAGGATACTCCAATTACTACCATCACCATCATCTATTTGAGAGATGATTTTTTCTAAACGTATCAGGTCAAATACCTTCGTGAAGACATTGATTGTGAACAGCGGGAAAAGGTTTGGTTTGTATTTGATGTTATTTGTGTTAATTATACGTTTTTTTTATTGGACGTCGTTATTGGAGCAACCAAAAAAGATCTGATTCAGATCATCATAAGAATACTCATCACAGCTACACTCATTTCAGTAGTCAAATTTTATAACAATAAATGTAAAAAATTCCTTATTGCTTTTTCTCTTTACACAAAAAATTAAAGTTGGCTTATCCAATCCTTTTTTTATATTTTCTTTCACGCTAATAGTAGGCAACAAAATGAGGACACGCTATGCAGAATAAGATCGTGATTCCGCATATATTATGTTATACAATAATGTTCTGGAAAATCTTCCTAAAATCTGAAATCCCTTGTCATTTCTCATTACAAAGAACTGCTCGGCCGGCGTATGAGATGAAAAGCTGTGGAGCTGCTTTTCTGAATAGAAGGAGAAGTATGCATAATATCCGTTTTATTGTTAATACGAAAATACGAGTACATGTTATAAACTCGTTATCAATACAGATGTTAAGGATGGATGTCAACAGGGATAAAGATGAATAAGATTGTATTGGAATATTCATAAATTTATGTACGGTGAAGTTGATTTAGTAGTACTAGCGAACTGGAGCTTTATACAGAGTGGCCCAAAAATCTGGAAACGGCCAATTATCTCGTAAATTGTTAGTCCCAATTGTACAAAATGTTTAATATCCCTAAACACAGCTGTCACTCCTATTTTACAATGCATCCATCACTAGGTTTCGAATTATCGTCACACAAATCCCAAGTTGTATTTTTCACAAGACATAACTTACCAGATGTCCAAAAAGTCACTGTTGATCACTCGGAGTTTCCAGTAGCCAATGAATTTCGATATTTAGGTATCACTCTTGATAGAAAACTGATATTTACATCTCATGTGAACGAAATACTTCAGAAATGTAGCAAGGGATTGAATTTTTGGAAATCAGTCATGCGAACATGGTGGGGTGCACACCCCAAAACTGCTTTAACTTTTCACACAAGTTATATAAGATCAATCATTGACTATGGATGTGCTATATACGGATGTGCTAATAACCAGACACTACGAAAATTAGATATTCTACAAAACAAAGCTTTGAGAGTCTCTGTATTGGAGCTATGAAATCTACTCCTATTTAACCTTTAAGAGTCTACTTCAGAACCTCCCCTACATCTACGCAGAACAATGATTTCCGAAAAAATTGTGATAAAATGCAAAACCAAAAAGTCACCTATTATAGACAAACTATCTAGACTAAATTATTATGACTTAACGAACTCATATTGGGCACACAAAAACTCACCTCCACTCTGTGAAGGTTTCAGAAACACTACAGATTTTGTTCCACCTCTAGTAAGCATGGACCTGGTTAGCTTTTTAAAAGATATTAAAGTGATTACTCCCCAATACTCAGAAACAGATCACTTAAACAATATAATTGTCAGACAAATCATGGACACTTATAACGATTACACACCTATTTTCACAGATTCGTCTAAAAATATTCATGGCACAGGTGCATCTTTTATTATACTACTACAAGAGCAATGCAAATAAAACAACCTCTATTTTTTCTGCTGAAGCTTTTGCAATCTATAAAGCTTTAGAGTATGCGTCACAAATAAATAAAAAGAACATTATCATTTTTACTGATTCACTCTCAGTGTTAAACAGCTTAAAGTCGCCATAGAAATAACATCCAATTTCAATAATCCTCACATAGTAAAAATAAAAAACACAATTGCTAAC
>CAJUYI010001329.1:0-27064 GCA_910591695.1 Galerucella pusilla
AATCGCTTAACGACTATAACATCAATAATAAATATTAATAATAGATTATATATTGTTTAGAGATCAAAGAAATATTAATTTCCTTGTTCTCAAAATCCATGGGAAATATTTCTTGCAACCATAAGCCATAAATTTTCGGGTTATCCGAAAATTGACACGCAAATGAGCACAGCTTGTCGACGGGACTATCGAAATCATTATCGAAATAGACGACGAAACAAGAACGGTCTGGTCTTAAGTGCTTTTTAGCAATACGGAAACGCGATACTTGACGTTTGACGTGTTAAGAGCGTTCACAAATTTCAGAATGCAGAACGTAAACAAATATTGATATGTTTAAAGTGGTACGTCTGAGATATTACATATTTTATTGTATATTATAGAGAGTATCTTTGTGGAACGGAGAAAATATAAACAGTTTTATTGATAAATGAAAATCAATCTAAACAAAAATGCACTTACTGGTGAAGAAAATCAAAGTATGTCAAAACTATTTAAAGAATTTAGTCCATCATATTTTCAAAAATTATAGAAATGATAATTTATTTGAGGAAATAATTGCTCAAGATGCAATTTTAAACAATTTTGAAAAAATTAACGCCTAAGCCAGAGTAAAACTGCACTAAGGGCTTTTACGAGTGTCCGGATTGGGAAATACAGCAAGTGTTTTAGAGACCAGTTATCCACGAATACTTCACGCTATTTTTTTTATTGGTGCACTTTGAAATTATAAATACTGGTATCTATTACTACTACAACAACAAGAAATGGAAATAAAAACTTATAATGTAAAATGGTTGAACTGCGTTGTCATAGAAATGAGGAAAACATCAACTAATTTGCATTTTGATGGAAGTTCAACCTCATTGAGTTTTGAGAATGTTAATAGTATTAATTCAAATACCATTTCCTCCGAATTCAAAAATCGAAATGTAAATATCTCAAACAATATACCAACTGTACTATTTTCATTTATAAAATTGAAGTTGTTGAATATTGTTCGAATGAAGGTTTTTTACGTTACAAAGTACTCCTGTCAGATCAAAAATTGTCATTTAGACTTCGTTTCTCGAGTTGTTGATGTTGCCATGGTACAAACACGCGCGTGTTTTAAAGTTTGATTTAAACACGCTGAGGCGTGCTCTAAATAGGTAAAATGGTTCACCTTTAAAAAAAAGGACTTTTTATTATTAATAATATCAACAATTTGATTAAATGTTAATTCTTTAATGTGCTTGTTTCCTTGGATTTTTTCTATTAACATTATTTTTTCAATATATGAATATTAAAAGATGAGCACTTTTCCAAATTTGTTATGGACTTCTTCAAGCTCTGGCAGCGTTGCACGAAAACCATAATTACCACACCCTCCGAATTACATAATTGGTGATTTTTATCGAGAGCTGACTTCTTATTGGAAAGCGCGTGCGTATGCTCTTCCCTCTATATCCAGTGGCGTTGATATTGTCAGTTACATTTAAATATACAATTTTACTTGGTAAAATAGGTACCGTACGCCATTTTTACGTTTAGGACATATGTATGCCTCGCCTTTTACCGATTCTCCGTAGTTTCAGATAAACTTGCCAAACTATACTGGATTCAAAAGGGACACTTACCTGAACAAAATAGATCTTTTAGATCTCAATGAGTTTCACACCAGTGTACATAAGTACATACTTACTATAGATCACGCAGTTCTATGACTAGAAGTCAGTTTCATTCACAGAAGAAACCAGAGTCTAAAATTCTAAAACTTCACGATGGTCATGATGGAGTATGGAAATGTTGAAAAAAACTCCCCAAAAAATCAATATATTTTTAGTTGTGTCTAAACTTTAAATAATACAAACTTTTAACGGTGATGGAATATTCAAGGAAACTATATTTAACAATCTGGAAGCTTCTTTTCGGGAATTTTTATTGACAACAGTAAACAACGTACCTATCTAATGTCCAAAACTACTAACCATTACAAGCGTCTGTTATCTGACAAATTTTACATTAAAAAGAGGTAATATAGTGGAAACAATGGCTTTCTTATTAGTTTGTAAAGTTGAAATATAAAAAATAACTTCAACATTTATTCATCTTAAAGTGCTTTTTATTACCTGATAATACTTTATGGTTAAGTTGATATTATCAGGACTTGGAGACCTTGGATTTCGGGTTTAAGTAGTAAGACGCCAGGTTTCCGAACTATAAAACAACATTCAATGTACACGGTCATTCAAAAAAGCATTTTTTTCCACTTCCTTAATAATTTTGATAGATTAATATATGATTTATTAATAAATTCCTGGAAGGAGTCCAACGTTACAATCTAAATTGTGCAAAGCAATTTCCTAAATTCTGTGGCAAATAGAGTAGATTGGATTAGAATTGATATAATAATATCTAGCTTTATTCTTTTTATTAGACTTATTATACTGGACACCGCCTCACTTGCGTAGATCTCTGCCATCGATTTTTCTTCTCCGAATATGTGAAACCGAGCCCTTACTAGGCATTCGCACTCACAGAGTATATGTGCTCCTCGTGTGACAGTTTAGCCGAAAGGCTTTTAAGGAATAATTTAGCGTGCCTTCCTGGGGTTTCATACCACCAGCGCAAGTCTTGGTTGTAAATCCATTTGTGGATGCTCTCTTTACTTAAGCATTTAGCAATTCCACAGGAAGGTTTCTGGCCCTATCATGACCTCCCTGCTCCCTGCTTGGCTAATTCATCAGCATTTTCATTGCCTTTTATTCCTTGGTGACCTGGTACCCAGACTAGGGTCACTCTATCATAACTACACTCCCACACCAAATTTGACGTTATCCGATATAAGCGTATCGACTTTAGTGCTGCTTGGCTTTCGGAGAAGATGGTGATTATTGGGCAAATGGAGTATCTTCGTGCAATCTTTTTCTCACACACACTCACACACACACACCCACTTCTTTTCTGACCAAAAAATTACTGTATACTGCTAAATGAATTACCATGGCTTATAACTAAGTCCCTCGAACAAAGAAAAACGGCACTAAAAAGTACGTCCTTTGAAATATACAAAGTTGCTATCCCACATTTCCAGACGAATTGTCTGGATTTGTTCTCATTCATTTCCAACGTTTCAACTTCATCTGACTGTTAGGTTTTTACTCTTTTCAAAACGAGACAAAGGCCTAATCAAGAAACGCATTTTCCACCAAAGAAATAAAATCCACCATCTCCATTATTGAAATTATCTTCTGTACGTTTTTCTCGATAATTAAGACTGCGCTAATCAACAAAGGTAACCACCAGACCAGGCATAGACGTATCAGAATTGGAATTTTTTTCAAAGGAAAATCTCGAATTTTCAATTGCAAACCAACAAAAATTTAAAGTACAAGACGCAGTGCCACGGCAAAATAAAATTTGATAAGCAGCGGTTTTTGATGTTGACCTACATACTGTACGTGTGCTACCAACCGTAAAATGGAAAACGTCGCTGCAGTGACTTTTAAATTTCGTCGTGGTCATTGGAATCTTGCAAAATTTTTATTATTTTTATCTTGTACCTATAGTCAAATTCACTTTACGTTTAATTCTATGGGAGGATTTGTGAAATAAAATCATTTTCTTTTCTTAATGTTAATTTTTGTAATAAATCTTTAAACACTTAATATTTCCGAAACAGTGAATACATTGTACATGAATTATGTCTGAAATTTTCTAAAGAATCCAAAAAATGAATGATATACCGGGTGCTGCGATTAAAATTAAAATGTTGGTATTAGCCACTGTCACATGACCCACGCTATATAATTTTTTCTCACTGAAAAAAATGCGCATGCATTTGAAAATACAGATCGACGTGTCCAAGCGTATTTACCAACAATCCCTCATTTATTCGTTATTGAATTTATTCCAGTTGGTTGTTCCAAACTGTAGATATTATGTAAGGATTATTGTAAAGGTTTTCTTGCAGGTTGGCTTATAGTAGAAAGGTACAATCTCATCATAAAATGCAAATTAGGATTAGTAGGGAACTAAAAGTCACAAAAGGATATTTTTATAGTATATAACAAAATTGTAGGCACCAAATTCTTAGAAACAGTAAATGCGTTAATCCGAAAACAACGTTCAAATGATCATCAAATGATAGAAATATTACTACAGAAATGTTATATTTTTTATAGTATCTGTTTTAATCACTCATATTCAACCAAATGGCCGTAGAATAACAAACAATGTGTGTTATTTGTGCACATACTTTTTAAATAATAAAAAACATTCACAACCGTCAATAGTAATAATTGAAATATACAGAGTGGCCCAAAAGTCTGGAAACAGCCATTTACGTCGTAAACTGCTAGTCCTAATTGTACAAAATTTGGGTTACACCTATTTTGGGATATGGGGATTCCAGATTTGATATTTAAATGTTGCCAGATTTGTACTTTTTCTTATATTATTTATTAGTAATTTTGGTTTTTCAAATTCATCAGCCTCTATATTCGGTCATTATTGGAATACCCCATTAAATACGAGTTCAACCATATGTAACACATGATTTTATGTAGTCTGGAAGGTCTATAGAGATGGGGTAAACTCATTTTCGAATGGGTTCTGTCCACGACTGTGTTGGATTAATCCCCAAGGGGATGCCCGCCAACCAAACCCACCACAAACTCGTCGTTACCCCCGCCTTGGAATCACTACCATGCTCTACACTACGTCACTCATTCCATTCCTCCTCCCCACTCAACATTATCTCCACCAACAGATCCGGATATATGGGGGTTGCACACGGCCCCGCGCTGGAGTGACTTTTTCACGACAAGGGAATAATTACCGTACAGATACGTGCCGTCGCTGAAGCAAAAAAAACTCATTTAAAATGAGTGAATAAGAGTTTTTTTTCTTGGCCCCGCATTTAATTTTGCACACAGCCCCGCAAACCCCAAGACCACCATGCTTTCCCAATAATACGACACCCCTAGTTTCTTCTCCAACTTCTATCATGTCCCGTGTGTTGATTTCAAAACGCGAGGAAATCTGTTTAATACGATTTTGACATTGTCATTTTGATATTGTCTGCATACGGAATCAACATCATTATTAATTGATTGAAATATATTTTAAAATTTTTCATCTCCTAGTGGTCTTCCCCATTAAAGACTACATATCAAAACAATATCGTTGGTGAACAAGAACTTGAGGAACACCTCATAAGCAAATATCCAAATTATAATAGAATATACACAGATGCATCACTGGACCGTAATAACGGAAAATGCGGAATAGGTGTATAGGTACCATGAATCAAGACTGTTAATAAAAAACACCAACATTTGCACAGCTGAAACAATAGCAATTCACAGAGCAACACAACTGGCCCTAGAAGATGAAATGGCAACAATAATCATATCAGATTCTAGAAGTGCAATACAGGCAATAACAAAGACAGGCATCTCTTCCAAAAGTTCTCAAACCGTATTAAAGGTTAAGGAAAGTTTATTAAAAGCCAAGGAAGAAAGAATTGACATAAGATTAATGTGAGTACCAAGCCACGCCGGAATAATGGGAAATGAAAGAGCAGACAAAGCTGCAGCAGAAGGTAGAAACATGGAACAAGGTATGACAAATCAATTAAACTATACAGAAGTCTTTAAAACAACAAATGAAAATACTTGGAAAAATTGGAGAAAGGAATACAAATAGCTGACTACACAAAAAGGGAAAATGTACAAAGAAATAGCTGGAGAGCCAAATAAGAAACCATGGTTCAATGAGGGAAAATATATCTCTAGAAGACATATAACACTAATGTGTAGCAGGACACTGCATTAAGCCAGCACACCTACACAAAATAGGGATAAAGGACAATCCAAATTGCGAATGTGGAGAGTATGGTGACTTCAATCATATAATCCTGGGCTGCAATAACAGAGCACAACAAAACGAGGTACTGTACAGAAAATTGATAACAAACATGAAGGGACCAATAAGTATAAATGACATACTACAACAACCCACATCAAAAGTAGCTAGTATAGTAATAAATCATTTAGTAGCAAATAACATTAGTATTTAGATGCATGCTACCGCACAAAACCCTAGCTTATAGAGCCTGCATAGCTGAAACACAACTTACACAACCAATTAAAATATCAACACATTAATATACATATAAATATTAAACACATTATATTTCAGAATCACACCTAACAGAATCCATTAAACCTGGCGCAAACCTTTGTGAAATGTTCTGGATACGCCACAGAACGAGAAGAGTCTTGACCTTTGTTAAACCCCAATCCTTCCCAATAAAAATCAATTTGAAGATAATGGGCTAGTACCCAGACGCACTGCAAGGTGCACTCTCAAAAATATACACGGAAATACAATACCACAACGTTAGCTGGATGTCCTATAGGATAGGAGAACATTGTAATTTAGAAGAAGAAGAAGAAGAAGGTAGTAAATCGCGCTTCACCTGTATATACGGTGCACGTGTTATTCAGCATGTCTTTATAAGCGCGACGTGAAAGCGCCGACATAGACTAGGTTCCTTTGTTTCTGTACGGTGCCTTCTGTTATAAAACCAACCTGCTGTAGGAAAACATTTTATAATTTCTGTGATATAGTTAATTTTCAAATAGATTATAATATTAATAATGTCTAATTACATAGAGAAAACATATTATTGCAATATTTAGAAATAAAGGAATGTATCTATGAACACTTATTTAAAAAAACACGCTACATACTACATTAAAAATTTGTTTATAATTAAACCATAATAAACACAATTGAAAATACTACAAATAAAAAACAAATAATTCGTTTTTATTTGCAAGTGAGGTCTTGCAAACAAAAAGAAATATTATACCTTGTACCAGATATGAGGTATCGAATTTTCTCAACATTGTTTTATTTCCTACAAAGTAACTCTGACAAGGCCTCAATTAACTAAATAAAATGGGAACAATAACTTTTAAACGAAATTAAAATTTTTACAAATTAGTTCTGAAATGCAAGTGTAGACAATATAGCCGCAGGGGTATATCTCTGTTTTTTTTTGTTTAATTGGAAGTAGATCCCGCGGGTATTGCGAAACTGGAACGCTCCTTTGATTGATGATGGTTCTCACAGATATTTCATTGAAAAAAATATTCATTTTTGCACGCTAAGAGAACGTCTACTGCAGGAGATGCAGGTATAGAATTTCGTAAGAAATAAAAAATACATTCTTGGTGGGATGTTTCCCACACATATAAGGTGGTTAAAATAGCTGATATTTTGAGTACTCATTAAGAATATATTGATAATATTTTTGTACTAAATCAAATTGGTCCAGAAGGAATCGGCGCATGAGTACCGAAAACTATTCCACCTCAATTTTTTTATGCAATCCTCTTCAAATTGCTCTACTGATGATATAAATGCATGTTGCCATGAGGCAACCCGGTGCCATATTGTTTAAACCGAAATTGTTTAAACAATTGCAAGGAATTGTTATTTTTCAACCGGAGAAATGTTTTTTATATTCTTTATTGAAATACCAATAAAAAAGGTTTTATGACTTTTCACGATTAAGTTAATATTTTCAAAGATATGAAGTTTTAAAGGTTCGAAAAATCTCAAATTTGGGTACTTTCGACCCATGAAAAATACAGGGTGTTTTCAAATGACACAACGTTTTCATGTAGATACCTCTCGTAAAATTAGACAAAATGATATAAGGATTAAGGGGTCCAACACATTAACTTTTCGCAATACAGGGTGCTAAAGTTTTGAAAACTTAAATGTTTTAATTCGATAACTCTATAAAATGGATGAATAAATTGATTTGAAATTTGGCAGGTTGTTTTTAAATGCAAATGGGTATATTTTGAAGGAAAAACATTGTTCATTTGGAAGAATACGTCACCTTTCCCCTCCCATTTTTTACGCCACTGATATTTGAAACAATTCATATTCAATTTTGTATTCCTTAATGGGTTTCACGTGAAAAACGAATAACCTTTACATATCAAAAAATTTGTAGTTTTCAAGACATTTAATGTTTTCATGAAGTCTGCAAGATCACTTTTTAATAATTAATTTAAAAAAAAAATTCTTGTATATTTAAAAAAAAAATTGAAAGAATACATGCAGCTACAGCAATTATTTTCAATGAGAAAACGTTGGCTGCTTAAATCTTTTGTTGATAAAATCACAAGTTTGGGCAAATATTTTCAAAAATCTGCTCCGAATGTTTTAGATGCATTGCTGTTTCATAAATTAGTTCCTGTTACATATTCCAACCGTAAGTACTTGGTAGTTATTGGAAAAAATACAAGAAAACTTCTTTTTTAATTGATTGTTAAAAGTGACATTGAAACTACAAATTTTTTGATATATAAATGTTATTCGTTTTCACGTGAAAACCATTGAGGAATACAAAATTGAATGAAAATTGTTTCAAATGTCAGTGGCGTAAAAAATGGGAGGGGAAAGATGACATATTCTTCCAAATGTACACCAATGGATCAAAAATTGAAAAATAGTTTTTTATCAAAATATGCCCTTTTACATTTAAAAACAACCTGCCAAATGTCAAATCAATTTATTCATCCATTTTAATTTTTCGAAACTTTAACATCCTGTCATAGGACCTTTTTTATTGGTATTTCAATGAAGAATATAAAAAAAATTTCTCCGGTTCAAAAATAACAATTCCTTGCAATTGCTTAAACAATTTCGGTTCAAACAATATGGCACCCGGTTGCCCCATGGCAACATGCATTTATATAAAATTGAGGTGGAATAGTTTTCGGTACTCAAGCGCCGATTCGAAAAAGATTAAAATTAGTGACGGTTACAAAAAAGTTTCAAAATGAAGGTGGCATTCATCAATGTTTTATTACGTTTAATACTGCGGGTAAAAAGGATAGTGGCCCCCTAAGAAATCTACAAAAAGACAAAAAAATTGTGGCTAAAGTGGCGGTCACATTAGGCTGCTTGGCAGCTGCTATTCTCAGCCAGCGAATAATTTTGTAGCGCATGTTCAACTTTACCAGTTGCCAGCTGATCATGTTGGAAAAATTGTTTTCTGTTTGCTCCTTGTAGTATAGTCATTATTATTTATGTTATTTTTGGAAAACTCAATCGCAATATTTTTATTAAGATATTGAATAGATGAGGCATTGATCGAATACAGAATTTAATTTGTTTAAATCTTTATATTTGAAGTATTGTTCAAATTAATTTGTAATGCGTTTCGCTAACACAGTAGATTTATCAAACGCATCACAAGTCCAAATATAAAGAAAATTTAAATTTCTTAAAAATGGTTGTTCGCATGTGACACTGTATAAATTGACCCTTCATAAAAATCTTATCGTACTTCCATGCGATATAAAAATATTGATCCCTTATAAAAATTCTATCGTAAGCTCATGCTAGATGGAAATTTCTGCTAATGCCCCAATAAAATTTTATCGTACACTTAAAATTTTTGATGACGCGAAATCCATGATTTCTCTTCGCGCCTAACGAAGTTTTCCTTTCGTTAAAAATAATTATTTGAAATTTACATGTGTAGTTATTTACCAACAAATTGCTTTGTTTACTTTTTTCTCATTAGAAAAAATATATTCATGAACTGCATTGAACCTGATAATTCAAATGTTATTTTCAAAACACGCGTAAATTTTTACAATTTTTCTAAAAGTTTAAAATCTCCCGAAGAGTAACGATAGGCCACGAAAACAACTGTTCCACTTGTCTTTCGTCTTCTGATTGGTCGACTTCGATACGAAGGCGCACAGCACGTTGTGGGACGTGGGATCGCTTTTCTGTTTTTAGTCCGTTCACGGCCTGCATTGTATGAACTTTAAGAAGCGGTGGAAATTTTCCGTTTTTGCGTCGTTTTTACGTAGAATTATAACGCGCGCGGGGTTAACAACAAATAAATATTATGTGACTGTTTAAAATCAGTTTTAAGAATTTTTTTGATATTAACAGACTCAATTTTATTTATTTTTTTCGAATTAAGTGTGTGTTGAGTGGTTGTTTTTGTGAGAGGGGATGTAGCAGGGTGGTTTGTGAATAATTTTTTTGTTGGATTTTGAAGAGTCCTCATGAGGACTCTGGCGGAAACGGATAGAAACACTATACCCAGGGGGTGGGTGAGACAGGCTGTTATGGGGGTACTTAGATGGAAGGATGTTCCACCACCTGCAAGGACCGATACTCTGCATAAAGGCATCAATTTACAGGTTTGAGTTTTCAAAACTTGTTGCAACAAGCTTTCTTCGCGGTTAATTTAGTTCAAAAGTCAATATTGTAGAGGATACGCAATATCTGTTTGCAGGAAATGAAAAATAACAAAAATTTTCGTTATTAAAGGTTAATTTGAGGTTATTGCTTTCATATTTTATAAATATCAATAAATAAAATTAATATAAGAAATTGCTCAACTGATTTGTAACATATTTATGTACAATATATTTATAATAATCTGTCATTTATTAATTTTATTAGATAATAATGGAACCCGCACTAAGGTGTTGAAGAAATTTTTTTTCTTTTAATAATTAATCGTATTTTTTTCAAAATTATTAATATTTGCATTGAATAAAATGTCAAAAATTACCTATCTAAATATTGTATTATAAAAATCATTTAATAATGAAATAAAAAATTTTAGACCAGGATTAATATGTGACGTATTCTTGATTTCATCATGTTAATTTTCATTATTCTTGGTAATTCCAGTGTCGGTTTTAATCAAAATGAGACTCATCTATTATACCTGTAGTTTCCTAAAAATTCACCACAATTCAACTAGGAGGAGGCGAGTTGTCTCCGAATAGGTACCAGTAGGTTGATTCTTTTAGGGTCGAGTTGTCCCCCGTTATTGACAGATAAAAAGTGAATAGTTCTTTTACCGATCTAAGAAACTTACCTGACCTGAGATGAGATAATGACATGCAATAAAGCCATAAAAGTTTTGGCCGTGACAGGGTTGTATTTATTTTGTTGGCGAATAAAATATTATTACCTGAAAACTCTACAAGAATTTTGGTTAATTCTTTACTAAGTACTTTTTCTTTCTCATAAGGTACCTATAGTGCGGCTCTGTACGGTAAATCCGAAAAGAAAGTTTTATGGTTTTATTGCATCTCAAGCCTAAGTCAAGTCAGTTACTTAGATTTTGAAAAGAACTATACCTTCATACTATAGGTTTATAGGAAGTGTGCCTTGTGGCCAAGTGGCACATTGACTTCTCCGAAAATTGTTTGTCCTCGAGTCCAATGCCTCACAGTCCTATAAGTTAAGAGTGACAGTCTCCATGATACAAAGTCAGCTGAGAAAGCTGAGATCCCCGTTATAGGTATAACCCTATTCCTAGTCCTATTCTATGTGATCTTTTACCGGGGAATGGCCGTTGGATAGACTGTTATAATTCTTAGCTGATTCCTACTGATATCCAGTAGTTCTTCGGCCTGTTTAATACGTCATGTGTAACCTATAAAGGTGTGTGTACCTGCTTTGGAGTGTTCCTCTACTGTAGTCTATGTTGGCTTTGCACTCAGTTTTGTATTTGTCCTCGAACCACTTTCTTTGTGGTCAAAGAACGTTCTGGTCCAACTATGTCGTTGCTGAACCTATTCTCGCGATTTCATCAGCTGGTTCTTTCCCAGAAATATCGTTTTGTCCCGACACCCGGGAGCGTTTGTTTAATAAAATCCAATATTTTTGTGACTAAATACAGTATTATTCTTTGTTATCAATTTTGAATTCTGAATGGAAATTTTCTCTAAGTATTATATCAATTCATACTGTTTTTCTTCATTTTGAAAAAATTGGATGACATTTTTTCCCGAGGGGTGAACGACTGATAAAAAATCTGTACACTATTTTCTATATTTTTCAGGAATTGTCCTCGGTATTGACCAAGTATTTTTAAAAAAAAACCTCTATTTCTATTTGCATAAAAAGTTATGCGATTAGGAAATGTTCTAACAGAATTTTTCTATATTTTCCATGTATTTTCAGGAATATTTTCTAATGATAGGTATACTAGTATTTTCTCTACTTTCAATGTATTTTATCTAACTTAACTAATTTTCCTCCTTGGCTTACCCCTCATTTTATACTTATTGATATTACAATGTGCCAATTTCAAAATTCCTTGCAAACTTCATAGGATTTAGAACACCTCTATTTATCAAAGAGTAATAATAATATGCTGCTAGTTTGTATTGTGATAATATAATCCAAAAAGGTTATTCTACCCTAACGACCCAATCGTAATTCCACAACAGTTTAAAGTATCCTTTAATACTGACTATAATTTTAAATAGTTTGTTTCTGGATAAACATGGCCTAGTAAAATTATTCTCCCAGAAATCCCAACGTGTCCCACTTTATACTTTACTTCATATAAATCGTCGGTGAAGCATTTTCTCATTGTTGCATGTAGACGTGAATATCCAATACGATGGAAAGTTGGACGTTTTAATGCTGATGTTATTGCATATCGATCTAAGTTCCATAATTATATTACCCACTGTTCTCTACAACTACGGCAATACATAACCATAGAAATAAAAAAAAAGTTACAGCGTTTCGGGACGTTTATTATAGGTATTGAAAATTATTGTAGTTTGAAAAGTTGTAAATATGATTTTTATGCCACTCCGGATAACAACATAATAGGATAAAATTTATTAAATCTCTTTTTAATGACACTATTAAATATGGTAACAAACTATTTTTTATAATATACTAGACTGACGACTAATAGGGCATGTTGAGATCAATGACCTTTGATTGTCTCTTTTACATACTTTTGACCATAATTTCTTTTTGTTTAGGCCTAGCAGTTTTTTTACTAGTAGCTATGAATCATTGCTCACTTGGACTCTCGCTTGGACTTCCTGAATGATTCTGAAGGATTCTTTTGAGATAAAATTGATCTCATTTCTGAAAGTTGGCTCAGACATATTTTATCCAAGTTTAGTGTTAATAGGATAGGAGATTAAGTCCATCAAGCCTTTCTTTTTTTGGCATACTTATTGGTTTGTGGAAAATATTTGATTCTAGGTTATTTGGTGGGACGGGTGTGGGTGGAGTTGATATAGAAAGATACCTTTTAATCATTTTTTGAGGTGGTATGTGCTCGATTTCTGCTACCACCTTTGTAGATGAAGGATTGTGATGAGAAAACGTTTTTTTCTTGGTTGGGGGAGCCTAATGCAAAATGATTGCTTGTTTTTTGTGGGAAACTTATAGACAGGTTGTTGACTTAGTATGTTTGAATAAGTGGTAGATTTTGTTGATTGATGTATCATATTATCATCGGATATGATCAAGTATCTTCCCTAAGCCTGACTTGTTCCTAAGTACGAATCTGTGCTAGTGAAACTAATAACCAAAGTTAACAAATAACCAGTATCTGATAAGGTTTGATTTCAGTCTTGTTATATTCATATAGATTTATTGTAAAATAGTAATATATCTGTACTCACAACAATATTCTGCGTAGATGTCTTCTCGATAGAAAATGGGCACTGTGGGTACGCTTTAGAACGATTAATTAGAATTCAAGCTTAAATTATAGGGAATTTTCGCAGGACACGAAATAAATTGTGTGGTTCTAACAACTTCCAAACCAGCATCTTTTACTCCTCTTGTCTTCACGTCTGTTTCTGTTTCAAAGTACATATATCGTTTTCAAGTTAGTTTGCTATTCAAATGCTGTATGGTATTTATGTTGATAAGTATATCTACAAATAATAAAATTAATAATGTTTTAAATACAAACAAATATAAACGTCTGTCCTACAGCGGCGCTGGAGACAATGCTAGACCTTCCTCCGCTACATTGTGTCATAATGTGCGAAGCAAGGGCAGCACTAACCCGACTGAAAAAAGCATCAGACCATGACGTGGCACATGGGAGAGAACACACAGAGATAAGGCATGTGGATGACGACATCTTCAAAATGCTAACAGACCACAAGACCACAAGATATATCTTTCGCAAGAACTTCGAGATTGTCATCAGAGATCGAAAGGAGCTTGAGGAAGAGAACGCACAACCACTTGGTAGAGCGAATGAACTGATCTGGTATACAGACGGATCAAAAAATGAGCTCGGCATCGGTGCGGGCATATACAGCAAGACGAGCAAATATGAAGGAATCGTCTCGCTAGAAAAATACGCCTCGGTATTTCAAGCAGAGGTCTATGCAATACTTGCATGTGCAAGGGCAAATAATATGAGAGCCTACAACAACAGGCAGATCAAGATCTACAGTGACAGTCGAGCTGCCCTTAAAGCACTTCAGAGCTATAGGGCGACATCTCGGCTAGTATGGGAATGCGGCGAAGAAGACTGGCAACTCGGAACAGTGTAACACTGGAGTGGGTCCCAGGTCACAAAGGAATCGCAGGCAATGAAAAAGCTGACGAAGTCGCAAGAGCAGGATCGTCAACTCTGATGAACGGACCCGAACCTGCTGTGGGCATCCCCAGATGCTTAATGAGGTCATGGTTAAAAGGGTGGGTGCCCAGGCAAATGTTTTGATTCAGACTATTCAGAATCGCCATGAAATGTCATAATTTGACTTTCATAGTACCTATACCTACCTACCTACCGGAGGTGATTTAGAGAGCGGACTTTTTGTTAGAATGATGGATTCAGAAAGTGAAAACAAATTCAACTGCACTCCAACAGAAGTTCTCCAAGCTGCCAGTTTAAGTACAATTAGCCTTTTGCCCGAAAAATCTAAAAAAAGGTATGAAATCCTATTCATGGATTGGCGAAAAGCGAAACATGTAAATTCGTTTTCGGAGAATGTACTGCTAGCCTATTTTGGCGAATTATAGCAGTTAAATATAAAAGCTTCCTCCTTGTGGTCACAGTATTCCATACTTAGAAGCACAATTTCAATAAAAAATGACATTCATCTCGCAACAAAGGTAAGGCAATTATGTGTTATCTATAATATTTATAAACTTCTATCAAAGATTTGTCCACCTAGTTTTAAAGAGGAAAGTTCTAAAACATAATTTTATTTCGTTTCGTTGCTACGAATGTGTTACTAAAACATATAAATTTGATGTCTCTGTGGCTTAGTTGTTAAAGCGCCTGGGTAGCCAAAGAAAGATCGCGGGATCGATTCCCATCGCTGTATTAGTTTTTTTTATTTGTTATATACTACAAGTTATTACAAATTTATCATAGATATTGGATGTTCATCTTCAAATCCGAGGTCTGAAAACATCGAAAATAATACCTCCACTACTTCAAAAAATAATAACTTAAATCTGGAATCTTCCTCTACTCCCTGTATAAATATATCCAATTACAAAAATTTCACCCTCAATATTGTAAACAATAAATGAGTTTTCATTATAGCTTTCAAAATAGAATTGTTTGGCATAAACCATTAACTTTCTTCAATAAAATATTCTCCAAATATCTCGTTCGTTTGAATTGAATGGTGAACACTCAGTCATAGAAAAAGTATAGTATTCTACTTTCGTGTAATGGCTATTACTCACTCGAATGATTACGCCGTTCGCCCGCGGCTCACGTCGCAAACTTCATTCTCATGAGTAATAGCCATCATTACAGGCTCGTTGAATAATATACTATTATCAAACGCCCAAGAATTCATAAAGTGAAAATCGAGGTGAAAATGTAAAAAAATATTGTTTGGATTTGGATCGATCGTTTTAAAACGCTCACTGTGTATATGAAATTTAATATTAGCTACAAACATTAGTAGTCCTCGTAACTAGAGTTATCTTAACGGGATTATTAGATCCGTTTTTTTTACGACTAACAATAAGATTTGTTACAATTTGAGGCATTGTCGAAACAATAAAAAGTGAAGGTTGCGCGCCGCACCTAAATAGGCACTTACATTTGAAATTTGAAATTGCACAATAAATGAACTAGTCACGTTCGACAATTTATCGTATTAAACCAGTTGAAAATGGAAAAAAAGCTGAGTTTGAGAAAGTAACATTTTTTTTCTGGAAGACCAGGTTTATTGACCGTATCTAATTAATTTTTAGCATTATTCAAGATGTATAAGAACGTTTTTTTTATCGAAAGAAAAGAGTTGCATTTTAATTATTTTTTTTAATTAAATAAAATCAACATAAAGTCAAATATTTTGGATAACTATCACATTCCGGTGATACCTTCACCCCCTTTTAACGTGTTATGTAATTTATGAGTGGCCTCTATTTGTTTCACTAGGGAGATGTAGATTTTTCACGGAATGTTCGACAAGAAAATTTCCAGAGCAAACTTCTGGCTGGGGAGTAATACATAATATGGTTTTATTGCATCCCAAGCCTAAGTCAAGTCAAGTCAGTTTCTTATATCGTGAAAAGAACTATACTTGTACCTACCTACTTATATTTCCTTTATTTTAAGGTTATTGCAATTGTTGGAAAATGCGGAGATTGAAGGAAATAGTTGGAAAATCTTAAAATTAGCGACATTGATGATTTAAGTACCTTGTTATTTAGAAAGTAGTGGAGAAATCTAACTGACAATTTAAAAATTCAATAAAAACAAAAAATATGTTTCTATTACCTAACACTATTACCTATGCAGCGATTAAATGCATAATTAACATAATGAACGTTTATTTTAAATATTTTATAAATAAATAGCTCGAAGATAATAGAAATTTTTGAATTTACGTTTAATAGTGAAATTTCGTTTAAAAGTGAAGAAAGCGGAATTGAAGTAAATCTATTTTCCTTTTTTACCTTTCTACCTTTTTGCTAATATTTTGGTATTAAAAAAAAATTGGTATTATTTGGACATATTTGGAAATATGTATTTGATATTATTTGGTAATATTTGGTATTTTGTTTGGTATTATTGGCATTTTTATAGTAATTTTGAGGTAATATCGTAAAGTTTTCAGGATACTTTTTTAATATGCGCGTGCGCAGTAACATCGATAATTAAGAAGGAAAATTATGAGGAAATCTTGCAACGTCGTAATCTTTGTTACAACCACATCATCTAATCGAAAATTTTCATGCACTACAAGAGAGTGAGAATAAATTGAAAATAATTTGACAGATTTTAGAAAACTTGTCAGACGAGAGTGGCTATTGGCAACAAGTTTGAGAAAAGGCCTGGAAAATTCTCTCTAATTTACCGAACTCTCGTGTAGTATTAGATAGATTCTTTTTTGACGTTACAATAAAAATAACATTTAATGTTCTTACTTCAACAAATTTATATCACTAGACCGAATATAAACTGAATTGGGATCCATTGAAGTTTTGAACATGAAATATACAATTATTATGAATGTTGTACCATTAGGAGGAGGATTTTTCAACATTGTTTTGCTCCGATATGCTGAAAGTTTATGATACCTACTTCTCCACTCTCTCTGAGGTTATTAAATAAATTTGAATGACGTTCATTATCCAATTTCTTTGATAATGTTAGACACTGTAGTTGATCATGCGGAATAGTTGGTGATTTTCATGTTTTTAATATCGAGTCCAATCATCTTTGCAGATTCCTTTATCCAGTTAGACGTTATGTTCACCCAAATTGGCATATTTTTGTACCAGCCTGAAGAATACGTCGCTGTAATGTTGGTATTTTCTGGTAATTTTTGGTATTTTAAGTTGGTAATTTTGGTATTATTTTAGTGTACCAATTTTAGTCAGCGGTTTCCGCCTCGCCCAAACCCAAACAAAATCGACGCTACATAACAGAGGACATAAATCTCTCCGTTAATGAGGAACATGAGCATCTTTTTCCGAAATCATTGGACAAAAAAAATATTCGGTCGTGTAGGAAATTTTTTTCAACACAAAACCAAGACATCGATTTCTACGCCCCCCCAACGAACAACTTCCGATCATATAGCTTCTTCCGAAACCGTTAGTGATAGCGTGATGGGACCCTCCAAAGACCATCCATATTTTTACGGGTATTAAAACCGACGAAAAAAATACGCCCCCTACGGTTTCAAAAATCCATCGGATCGATATTCGATTCGTGGGTATTGTTTTGTCACATTAAACTCGATGATGACAACGGATTCCATTTAAAATAATGAAGCCTACTTGTGTCATGGGCTACCGGTATATTATTATTTTCGAAAAAGGATTGTCATAATCTTTATCTTTTAACCATTTGTGATATCAGTTCGCACACATCATATAAAAATATAAACCATTTAAAAATGTATTATCTTCATTTTAATTCCAACATTATCTATCAATAATAAATATTTAAATGAGATCGTAATTAACATCTATTGTAATATTCCAATGAATACGGGCTTAAATATGATGTTTAAAACGTCGGTTTTCAATATGCTGCACTAGTTTTATAACAAACAATATTCCATTTACACCCGAAATCAGAGTATGTGTTTATATATATTCAGAACCGACTAATTGACAATTAAATTTCAATCGATTTTAGACTAATAATAAAAATCGTGACTAACTGTATTATTTGATATTTTCCAACACATTATAATTTCATTTCGATTACGTTATTCCGATTGGACTGTGGTTGAGTCCAGTATATTATTCATTATATTTATAGATGACATCATACAAAAGTGTAGTGAAACAACTATACGTCGGCTATCAAAATTTGTAACAAAATCCAAAAAGCAGAAGGCGCTTTTGCTGATGATATTGTCATAATGACAAACACAAGAAATAACCTGATAAAGAATGTCAACATATGGAACGAATGGAATGGAAAGGAAATCAACGTGGAAAAATCAAAAGTTGTGGCAATTACCTACAGAAGAACGACAAAAACTAAATATAGGTATCGATAATTCGGAAACAAAACAAGTGAATGAGTGAGATAATAGACAAAATCATTAAATGCTATTACTCAATAAATACAAATTTTATCAACAAAAAGGAAGTTTCTAAGAAAACTGAAACGAAAGTGTATCACTCCATACTCGCGTATGGATGCGAGACGTGGGTTTTAAATGACAGACAGAAGAGTAAGATTCAAGCAGCGAAGATGAAATACTTACCTAAGAATAGCGGAAGAAATAACAAGAAGAGATGGTATCAGAAAACAGACAATAAGACAGGAATTGAAAGTAGAACCTCTATTGAAATTCACAAAAAAGAGGCAACTGAGTTGGTGGGGACCGGTGGGGACACACCAGAGTAGTCAAACAAATATGGCAGACAAAACCACCGAACAAAAGGAAAAGACGGGGACCGAAAAATACCTGGGACCAATGTTACCACAGGTGGCTCGTTTGAATTAAAGGTTCCTTGTTGACTCCTCATTATTAAAATTGGCTCGTTTTTAAATTTTGCTAAATTTTTGTTAAAGTTGAGTATTTCTGAACTCTCGTGAATTGAACTGAACATACCAAAGAGTTGGCAAAAAATGAGTAAAATGACACCTGCTACTCTTGGACCATTCTTGGACTCCGGGTCCTTCCTTATTAACAAAAATTTTTGAGGAAAATATCATTGCCAAAAAATAATAATTCTTATTAGTTTTTTTATCTATTATACCTAATATGTATTATTACAGAAGTTCCTTTTTTGTTGTGATT
The DNA here is from genome assembly GCA_910591695.1 of Galerucella pusilla. Taxonomy (NCBI): domain Eukaryota; kingdom Metazoa; phylum Arthropoda; class Insecta; order Coleoptera; family Chrysomelidae; genus Galerucella; species Galerucella pusilla. The sequence continues at coordinate 19,575 of CAJUYI010001329.1, forward strand.
TGTAGGTACGTTAGCATAGATAAAGAAAAATGTACCTATTTCATTTTTTTATTTTAGTTATAAAAGCAGTTATTATCAATGCTTCCAAAAACATGGATGAAAATAGATTACCTTCCTATACCATACTATATTTCTAGAAGGATTATTAATTATGTATATATTATATTGATATAATTGACAGAAACCAATGATGTTTGATAAATAAAATTTTGGTATGACCCCCGGACTAAAAGTTTCTATTCAATGTAGCAAATATAACTGTTAAAACATGTTTCAAAACATCGCACATACCTGTCTGGTATCATTTGCATATGTAATTGATGTCAATAGAGTTTTGTGTTTTTTTTACCAAAGGATTAAGTGTTACAAAATTTGAATTCACGCTGAATATTTACTTGTTTGAAATTTTTTAATCGGTACTACATACAAGATATATAATTTATTTATTATTGTTATTATTTAAGCTTGATGAACAGTTTTAAGCAACTTATTTTAATTTATTCTGGTTCTGTCAGATTAGCTAGTAGTTTTAGCTAGTCAATATATTTGTTGTATGACGGCTTCTTTAATAAAAAACTAATTTGATAAGTAAAAGGTGTAAGTGTTTAAAAAAAACATTAACTAAGGTGTCGTTTTATTTTAATTTCAGTAATTTTGGATGAAACTTTTTACTTTAAATGCTTGTAACAATAAATTTAGTCAGGTTGATTTTCCGGTTGATTTACTGTAAAATTGAAAAACCGAATTGAACAAAATAAAGATGATTTTTCTCCAAATAAAATATTATATATGAAACCCCCTTAAGGGGGCGGGCTAGCGCCACTAAAAAGCTTTCAAAAATCCTTTTTTGGGGTGGATCAACTCTTGTCTTCTTCATATTTTTTTTTTCTTTCTGTCACCATTTCTTCCTGTACTTTGTTTTTTCCATCCATTGTCCTATACTATTGAATTAACACATCTATTTTAAGAGAACATCTTTGTTTTTGTCTGCATTTATTTTAATATCAATTTTTTCCCTTTTTACTATCTCTTGTAGCACTTCTTCTATAATTCGTCAAAAGCATATGTTAGGAATTAACCTTCCTTGGTTCTCAAATTTCCTTTCACTTTTTTAATTCGTGGTTTAGGACCTTACTGAATAGTGTCGCTGACAATGAGTCACCCTGCTTGCTATATCCAATTGTTCCTTTTTGGGCTTTATCTCCGCTACTGTTTTTGCCAGTGTCATTTTAAATAACGACAAAAACTGATAAAGTATCATTAAATTGTAACACTTACCCATATCTAATCGTTCAAGGCAATGAACTTTGTAGGTATAATACCTGTGTTTACCAACTATATAATGCAAGAATTTAAAATGCTTCAAATTGATTTTTACTTGGTAATACCAACAGAAATCGAAATTATATGCGCTAACCAGAACCAATATTTTATCTCGAGTGAGAACTATTTGGTAAGAACATTGTTAAAAAATCAACATGTTACAGCCAATAAAAGTGACATTTTGGATAATTTTTGGTACCATTATAATGGGTTCCTGAAAAGAACCTTTTACTCTCAATACCTAAGCGTACACGGAAGCGATTTTCTAACAATCTGGTCCGGTACCAATCAGTTCGTTCAAATTTTCCGCTCTTTTACAAGTATTAAATATGTTATCGGCCGTCCAGACCTCTCTAAATCCGAGAGATTTCAGATCTGGCAATACGACAGTCACGTATCTATAGCTTTTACATGGGAGGGTTTTGGTTTTTTCATCTGATAGGTTTAGAAGGGGAAAGCTTTATTGAAGGCGCAGCCTAAGGCAAAAAAAATCGAGTGCCAATTTATCAAGTTCAAGAAATAATGTTAGGCTTTTTTTTTAATTATTTGTTTGGCTACATCTAAAAGTATTTTTCAACATCGTTTTTCGTTTTGCCCCCTTCTGCTGAAATGGTTATAACCATGTATATATTTTTTTTAACGGAGCCATCCCTTCGCCGCACCACCTCAGTCTCTTGCGCTTATTGTGGATTCTCCTAACATTCTGACTACAGCCTATTCAGCCAATCCGTTCCCTGTATTAGCTCATACAGGTTCTTTACAATTTGGTTGTAGAAGTCTTCTGGAGTCATTTGGGTTCTTCCATTTAGTTTTTGCCTCCTGTGATCCAGCGTCTAACAGTTGCATAATATGTGCAGAGCTGTGAGGTCTTCGCCGCATTCCCATACCAGCCGAGATGTTATAGTGTATCTAATGTCAATGTGATGACCTTGAATTGTATTACATATATTATGCAGGTTAATTTTAATCCACTATATTAATTTGAATTACATTTGAAAAGCATTATTTAACAATGTTCGAATTTATAAAAAAAATGTGTGCACTTAATTGGGTGGCTTTTTCCTTAAAAGGGATTGAAAATATGGATCATCACCTTAACAATAGTTACACTATACCTGTATATTAATTTGGGAGCACCTATTTTAAAAAGTGATAGATGATCGAAAATTGAAGCTTTTATTAAAACAGAAAATCAATCTCACAAAAGTAAATTTAACTTCTTCAGCTAAATTATTCACAATTGTTGAGGAATCTATTTCTATTGCCACATCTCGATGAATACTCATATTGCGGCTGTATGCTAATAAAAAATTATTGTACTTTTATTGTATTTTCTATGGGGAGGGTTTGAACCCCCAAAACCCCCCCTTATATTCGTCCCTGCAATACGAAGTACAACTAGATGTTTACGTAAGTGGGTAATGACGGCTTTGGACCGTGAAAGATCAGACCTGTAAGATGGAATGACAGATCGTTCGAAAATCCCTTCCGTGTATGCATCTCACCTATTTTTTATGGTTTGCAAAATTGCAATGCTGGTACCATTTAGATAAATGATCAGCCTCTATTGAAAAATCCCTGACTTATCAAACTCCCCTAGTATTAAAAAAATACACAGTTTTTTTCATCAAACAAATTTGGATGTAATATAGACCGATGAATATCGGGATGGTTTTGAAATGAATGAAAAACATCCGGTTTCCATAATATGTTATTTTCGAAAAGCTAATTCAATTTCAGTATAGATAAACATGATTCAATACATACTAATTGATCGGAATTTGTATAAAAATTATACGGTTCTCCACCTTTGTTTTGATCGAGGCTTTGATTGAATGAAAAATCACAATTATCGCATGAATGTGAGGTTTTATCCCTACGCTTTCTGACTACCTATACATAATATATAAGGGTGGATTTTATACGAAAAATAATCGTTTCAATGCAAATAGTAAAACTTTATTCATTCTATGCCGTTTGAATCTCAAATAAATTTAGTTCAGTCAGAGCCGTTATTGCAATCGAAATGTTGCATTATCAGTTAATTTAGTACTCAATACTAGTACTAGTGGCGAAAGAACTATTGTCGTTCACTTTTTAGTAGATTTATTGCAATCGATAGCAAAAATATATCAATAGGAACATTTATTTAAATTTTGAGTTGTTCATGTTATTGCAGGAGAGCATATACAGGTTTGGAAAATATTAATCTTCTGTATGTAAAGCCTCATTAATTCATTCATTCATTCGATTGGGTTGTGCCCAACAGCCCAGGCACTTCAACTCTGAACCTTTCTACTTCCATTTCAGAAGCTTTTTGTCTTTTATATATGCCACAAGTTTGAATGGAGAGATTTTCAGTACTCAGTAGTTGTTCTCTCCAAAGATCTTGTAAGTTCTCGCAGAAGCAAAGTATGTCAGTTGTCAGTAGGTGAAATCTAAGATGAAACATCTTGGATTTCACATTTCCCATAAACATAGGTTCACTAACTTTTTCCCAGTGTCCAGTCACCAGGTCAGTAAATGTCTTCAATAGCCTGGTTGAGAGTCCCTGAACTATAAATATAATATATCTTTTATTTTGTAACGTAAGTGCTCAGACTAATACAAATGTAACTGCTACTACAAAAACGAATACCTAAGTCAGTTTCCACATTGTCGTTTTATTATAAAGACCATAATATGGCGCAGTCAGTAGTACTAGTTCTGATCCAGCATATATTGTTGCTGAAACTCTTCTCACGAGTTCATCAGCTTGTTAATTCCCAGAAATATTGTTATGTCTCGGCACCCACACTAATCTTACTTAAATAAGGTCTGCCAGTTCATTTAGTTGCTTCTGGCATTCCTCTACCAGTCTGGATGTTACCTTGAGGCTATTTAAAGCTGCAAAGGCTGCTTCACTGTCAGTTGATTCATATACAATTATTGTAATTATACAAAGAAAGTTGGAAACATTAAAAAAAATAAGAACTTGACATATTTTTCTTAATCAAATTGTAATATCCCTTCATTGATACATGTAACGTAACGTATTCATAAAAAAATATGAGTTACACCCCGGAGGCACTATTCCAGATGTGCTCGGTCATCAAATTAAGAAGGCAGGCTGCAGCCGGCGGCCTCCGAAATAAAAAAAATCCAACGAAAACAAAAAGAACGTAAAATCGAGAGAGAAAACAATGTCCTCAAAACATCCGCGAAACGTGCGGTGTTTTTATGATTCGACCCGTCTCTCACGTTGGTCGTTTTTTAAATTTACCAGCTGAATTTGAATAATGGCCCATTAAATGGTCAGTCTGATACGAAATTAATGTTATCAAGTCGAAAAGGAAGTATTTAAATATCCGTGCTTGTTTTTATAACATCAATCTTAAAAAAAGTTATTTTATTCTGAAATACTTGGAATGTTGCTGTATTTTTCGGTTAGAAAAATCTGATTTAACCCTCCGGAACAATTTCTATTTTCAATATGTTGATATTATAACCATCCAAAGTTTTTTCCTAGTACAACTCATCTCACATTAGATTTATGTTTTTTTATGGTGAACATTCTCCTGAAAAATCCATTGTGTCCCTTCTTTTACTTAATTCCTTTGAGAAGACTCAGTGACTAATAATTCTTTTAGTTCTATTTCTTGTGGTCTAGGACAGTGGACAGTCCAGTGTGGCCATTTCGGCGCACGCCGTTATGTCTTCAAATAAGTAAAAAAAATCGTTTTTTACATTTCAACTATTCCTTTCTGGCCCGATATTTTATACAAAAAACAGTTTCAATGTGTCTTACTGTCCGGGCTGAACTGTCCCATCTCCTATTCCTTGGTTAGGTTAGGTTAGGGAAATCTTGTTTGGGAAATCCGCTGGCTTCAGTTAATGCAAATCTTCCTCTTCTATCCTGGAATTCTTTCTACTAGATATTACCAATTTTTTCCATTATAATGTTGGTGGTGATACCACAAAAGGATCCCGGTCCCCAAAAGGGTGTTTCACTTCCTCCCTTTGCTAATTTATCTGCTATTTCTTTTCCCCATGCCTAAATCTATAACTTTTTCAGGTATTCTCATCAACACTTTAGTACTCAGACTCAGGGCTTCACTGGCTGATATTCAACAGAATAATAATCCTTTGCTTTTTATATTTTTTATCAATATTGAACTATTTGGAATATGCTTGGGACTATTTTCAAACAGTGTTTGATTACTGGCTCTATCCCATGTAATTACCTGAAAAGTTCGTAACGCCTCATACACATGTCGAGGAAAACGGGATAGAAAAAATCGGTTTAAAAAAAATTATTAGCACCCAATAATCCAACGCTTTCACAGACTCATATAAACAGGATACCAAATGATTTACAGTCATGTTTGTGTATATCCAGGTTTTTCATTAGTGAATATCAACATAGCCACGTAGCGGAAAATACTTAATTTCTATACAAACAAGATACAAATGATACCAGTTGAGTGGAAAACGCTGTAATTAGAAACTGAATAATTCTTCCTTGTTTTTTGTTTCATACATAATGAAAATCGCACTATACTACGCAGACAAAAATAATGGTATAAAAAGTGATTTGAAAATAAGAAAAGTGTATGTAATTTTTGTTCGTGAAAAATTCACTAAACTGTCGATGCACCGAACCAGCGATCATCGAGAGCCACACAGCCAAATTCCCCTTGAACAATTGAGCATACTGACACTTCCAATTTTTATTAGACCAATACAACTAGAATCTTAGTGCTACCATCTCCAAAAGAAAAAATATTCAGACCATAACATGTGTGTTATAATAAAATAACTTTCTCATCGAAGAATGTCACAAAAAATATCATATATAAATATTACATAAACTTGATTGGAGCGTCGCAAAAATTGGCAAAATGTCGTTTCACATAAGAAGAAACAACGCGAAGTTGCAGTCGTTGTCGCTTGTTGTCAAAGCCAGCGCCATATTGTATAATTGACATTCTTGAAGTCGAATGTCAGTAGCGTAACGTTTCCACTTTTTGTGGGTTAACACAAAATTAGAATCTGTCAGCCTTGACTGTGGATAATTTTTCCTTCAAGACCAACAAGTTTTTTAGGAGGCATGATTTTAGATCAAATAAAACACAACAACAATCCAGCTAAACTTTTTAAAATATTCGACAGTAAATGATTTCATCAAACACAACCTCAAATGTTAATAATAAAATTTCTGTGGGCATGAAACCTCGTTTGTAACGCCAATGGCATGGGACGGTCGTTACGAGGCGATATAGATAAACAAAGGCGATTTTGGTTTCTGTACAAGTCAGTAGGCAAACTTCACGTGGCTTTTTCCTATGTGAAACGGAGTCTACTAATTCAACTTTAACCTTGAATAACTTTGAAAAGAGTAAGAAAATCAAAAAAACATTGAAACCCTTTTTTGGAGAGCACCAAATTCCCTACAATAATATATCTTAGTGAGTGAGTTATAGAAGTCCAAAGCACAAGACAATTTTTTTCCATGCTATTTAAATGGAAAATAAAAATTATGAATGCGGCACCTCTCAACATAAATATAAAGAGTTCAAACGTATTTTATTTTCGTCATATACAACAATATTTTCAGTATATTTACAAAAAAAAATCGATTTTTTCTAAACAGTCTAATATACATATTACACACATTGCCTTCCAAATCTATGTGATCAAGACTTAATGAGTAAAACCAGGAACACTGTGGTGAGTCTGCTAACTGGATACTGTAAGCTCAGATAACTGAAAGATACAGTCTCAAAGCTGGTTTCATTAAGAAAGTCGAACTGGGAAAAGTAATCCAGATACAGATACAGATAAATCTGACATTTGTCGAAGTGGAATAGACCATTAATCACTTTATAACATCTAATCTAATCTTATGGGTATAATGTATCATGAAATCTTTGTAAGGTCATGATCTATAAACCTCGCTCTATGCTGCTGCCTTATGAGTTTCGTATTTATGGAAAGGAGGTGAGACTCTATTTGCAGAGGTTTATTTAGAGAATATCTTTGGAAAATATAAAGATGATTTCAACCTCCCAGCGAGGGGTGAACCACCCTGCGACATACTGTCACAAATTTGCGGAATTGCGGGAAATCGCGCGAAATTACGGGAAATCTTGCGCAATCCCGTGAAATCATGCGAAATCTTGCGCAAT
>CAJUYI010001329.1:27074-38936 GCA_910591695.1 Galerucella pusilla
CGAAATCTTGCGAAATTACACTATTTGCGAAATACTGTCACATTTTTGGCATAGTGGTTCACCACTTGCCTCCCAGTATCTTGCTCTCTATTTCGTGACGAGATATTTCTTAACATGGTAATAAAAGGTAAAGTCGAAGATAAAAATAACGAAAAAGACGTTTGACAGATTTATATGACAGATTTCTTCATTTCAGTCACAACGACTGAGCTAAAAAGTAGAAATGCCCTTGCCTAGCCTTAATCAAACAAGCTTTGTTTACATTTAAAAATCCATCATCAGCATTATGTTTATATTAGTTATTTTCATCTCGATAAACATACAGTTGATTTCTGATTCTATAAATTGTAATACAGGAGACAGAATGAAGGATAAAGGAATTATCTCCACATGACACTATAGACATTAAGGAAATCGCTTAATTTCTTCTTGTCCTTGACTGGTCTACTACGATTTCTTTGATATTAAATTAATTACATAAACTAATAACTGTTTATACAAATTGTCCGCTATTTTGCTGGTTTGTATAAACAAGATGACTTTGGTGCGTGTTGAACTGAATGGCATTGACATAGAAAGGATAATAAATGAAAGATGATAACATTGAAAGTGTTTTTATTTATGAACAGAATCGAGGTGTATTAAAATGAACAGGATATATGCCATATGGTATATTCTCGGTTACTTTTAATTTTTAACCAAATAATCAATCGAAATTGACCCCAATTTGAAGTTTTATATAGGCACGGATTTAATTATTAATCTGTCATAGAAAGGTAATTTTTTGGTTAGCTCGTTAGATTCGTGTATATTATTGAGCAATTTTGTTAAAAAAATATATAACAGTCTAAAATTTCTCTTAAATGGTCACAAGAAACAGCCAGGTGAGTGACCTCCATTTGAACTATTCTAAAGTTCAGAAAGTTCGAGTTTATACATGAGTTCTTTGTTTTCTTGATAATTTCGGTCACGATATTCGCACCATATTTCCTACACTGCTAAAAAATTGACTAGAATCCTAAAAATTTTTGTTCTTGATATACAATATTAAATTCGATTATCAGCAGGAATTTATTAACAGCCATGAACTTAAACAGTTATTTATTCATCAATTGTAATAAAATTCATTAAATATTACCAAAAATATTTATAAAAACGTCAACAATTATAATAATATGATAATGTTAATAATTTAACTACTAAAATTAAATAAACTGAAAAATATTTTTATGTTGGACATGTTTGTTATTATAACCTGTTATAAATAATTTATCACGATTCCTATAATTTTGATTGTGTGCAGAAGATGTAGCAGTTTGTTCCATTAACACAGATCAAAAATATCTGCAGGCGTTTTAATGTGTGGTAGAAAGTGGAATACAAAATAATACCTTTATAATATAAACTTTTCGTATACGCCATCAAAAATTTATTCATGCAATACAATTTACACAGTCGTTTCGAGGTTTTAAACTTATAATTATTAGATAACTGATAACAAGCAATACCTCTTAGTAGAAGAAGGGATGAACTAGGGGTATTAATAAGAACCTTGGTCTAATAAGGATAGAAATCTTCTACTATGTGTTGCATTCAAATTTGTGAGTAAAGAATTTTCCGAGGAATTTTCAAACTATGATTAAAACAATATACAGATTGCGAAAAGTCTTTTCGCGACATACGAATTATACAAGTACGACAAGGAACATATGAGGAAAACTACTTGAAAGAGGGAGAAGAATAATTGTGCGTAGTCAGCGATAAGCGTGTGTTCAGTGCCCCCCGTTTTAACCGCTGTTGCCAAATGTACTTATCTGTAAAAGTTATTCCCAATTTTTTTCGGAAACAATGTTAAATACCAATAATTGTTAAATCAAAAGCAGTGTATATATTTTATTTATTGTAGATTGTAATTTGTCCAAATTGAGCTGTATTATTTTATTCATATTTGTGTTGATTTCACTTATTTTTCAAAAGTCAATAAATCACCTATCTCGGTTTTCTCCCACTAAATACGGTGTTAGCCCGTGTTAAAAGTCCAATGCAAAATATGGGTATTTATTCCTTGGAAAGTACCAAACATTCTAAACTGGCAACACTGCTTTCACATCAGATTGGTAGCTGGAACTGAACACACGCCCAATGCTGACTGTCCACAATTATTCTTTTCTCTCGTTCAAGTAGTTTTTCCCATATTTCCCTTGTAGTTGTGTAAATCGGATGTCGCGAAAAGACTTTTCGTAATCTGTATATCAATTATCTTGAATATTTTTTGGTAGGATCTATTAAGAAGCTCTTTCAGTGGTTTGTATTTCTTCCTGTATAGTCTCACTTGCGAATATAATTCTAGCAAGTTATCTAATAATACTGTTTTCGATGTATAATTCAACACTCTTCATTCATGTGATTCTATTAATAGGTGTGTTCTTTTTGACCGAGATATCAGCTCACTTCAGTTAAAGTGATCTGAGATAAAGTGATGTGAGTAAGCACCAAAAAGAACAAACTACTCAATTAAAACGCGCGATCTGCCGACGCATGCGTGAATAAAAGACATTAAACCTATAAATTCGTATCAGCATCCATCAGCATCTAATAATATTATTGTATCCATCATTATTTCTCTTTTATTTAGTCAATTGATAATTTGTAACAAAATAAAATTAGGTTATGTGTGTTTATATGTTAACAAAATCAAATATTTCTTCAACCCCTCCACTTTATTTCCGACTAAAGTTCAACTGATACCCCCTTACATCACATTCAGCATCGGTGAAGGGGGAGGAAAAATCTCAGCTCACTTCGAAGTGAGTAAATAAAAAAACGCGCACATTACCGATGTGAGAAGGGATTAACTGAGATCTCAGTCAAAAAGAACACACCTATTGTGTTGGGTAACATATTCCCCAAATAATGTTACTTTTTCAATAGCCTTTGTCTGTATAGGTTTTAGCACCTGGAAGATCTTCCTTAGCTCGAAAGAAATTTGCTGTATATACAAAACAATGTGTAATGAATAAATTTCTTTATAATCTGCGCCAAAGTCTAAAGCTTTTTATGTTGCTTCTCGTTTTTTTTCCAATCATAGCTGTTCAAAATATCTGATATAATAGAATAAGCACAATCGATTCGGAAGGTATCAATAAATTTGTGCAAGTTTTCTGTTATTCATGTGCACTTGATTAGAAGTTGTGTTTCCTTAAACTCAAGTTAGCACGACTATCTTATCATTCGTCCGATTTTAATGAAACTATTGGTATTATTCTGATATATGATATTCCTCACGGTTGCCAGGCCAACAATTTTTGCACTTTCAGCACCTTTCGATTTTTATTAATTGAAACTTGAAAGCATTACTTATGCAATAAGCTAGTTTTGGCCGTTTGTACATTGAGAATTAGCACATAAATAATAGCAATGGTTTAATTGAAATAGGGCAACAATTTAACGAACCAGCTTGATTTTATGGTAACAGAACTTCGTATAAAAAAGGTGCACAAAATTATCGATTGTGCTCTCTTTATATTTCTTGCTCTTGCCTATAGATTGTTACTCGAAAGTAATGAGATCAGTACTTTAATACGTTTTTAAACAATATAATTTATATTATTATACAGGGTGGCGCATTAGAAACAATCCACCTCAAATATTGTTGGCGGGGGAGTTTTGTGCGCGGGGGAGATTTTTACGGCAAACCCCGAGACACATCGATTTTGATTTCGAGGGGGACAACTTTTGATATTAAAAACAACAACTTATGGTTGTACGGTCATCCTTCTAAAAGGGGTGACTACCCCTTCAAGAATCTTTAATGGCATGGAGGGTCGAGTGGCACATAATTTGAAAGGTATTTCAATTCTCCTTGAAGACATGCTAACATTTTTTTGTTAAGTGTTTAAATTAATGATAATTAGGTAATAACATTCCAATAAAATGTTATTATTTTTATAAAAAAAGGAAGACAAATAAAAAAGGAGTGAAAAATATAAATTCATGAAAATCAAAATATGTACTACAAATAAAATTAAACTTCTTTTACCTTTTAAATTATAAACCTATTCTCATTTATTACTGAAATAGCAAAAAGATGTTTGGCAGCTATTGACGTGTCAAGATAATAATTTTTAGTACCTAGACTTTTACGGGTACCTAGTTTTATTTTAGTGAAATTCCTTCATTCGCTAGTTCAAAGTAAATGAACCTAATTATCATGGTTTACACCACCGTATATTTATTCATTAGAAATTTGTTGAATTTAAATATATTTTCTATTAAAACGTTTATAACATTGTTTTCTTTTAATTTCAGGTACGTCTTTTTCTGGACTATTAAATATCAAGAATATAACTAGTAAGTAAAAGTAATATTAATAAATTTCACAGTGAATAACGTCAGTTTAGTAAATTGCCTAATTTGTTTTGTGTGTCGATTAATTTTTAAGAATATCTCTACTATTACAAAATATTACAGATTAAAATATCAATTGAAGACATTAGATGCACTACTTTTATTTTGGAAAACATGCTTTTGTTTATATTTTCAATTTACTTCTACTAGATAATTATTATTTCATTTAGTAAGAAATCAAGCTATTGCTTCATATTTGTACGGAACAAGATATAACTTTTACATACTGTAGGCGATAGAAAGTTAGTGAATCATTTCTTTAATATCCTTACAGTGGGTGCACATTTCAAACATAAATTCACAGAGAGGATTTTTCTTGATTTAAATAGGGTGCGTGGGGTGTACATATTAATAAATAATTAGAAATTCTGTGCACAATTATTCGTTTAGGCATTATAATGTGCTCCTAGGAATGTTTCGCCCACAACTTAGTTATAATATCTATAAAGCATCGATGTGGAACAAGAAAACAACAAATGCCGAATTGCAGTTTAAAGTTTTGCATATCATGCAGTCTCGCGGCCACTGGTCCACACCGTTACATCCGTTGGCAAAACTACCACAAAGACTAACCACAAGAAATATTATTTTTATCAACTAGAACTATATAAAACACTATAGTATGCAGTTCACATCCTATAAGTTTCAACCCAAGTCAGTCTGATGTGTCCAGGGACAAGGCAACAAGACACACTTCAGTTTTACGCTTAAATAAGACTACATAAATTTCATCCTTGCCGTGTACCGAAAACATTTGTGTACATTTTAGTCCACCAAAAGTGACGAACAATCTCAAAACACCAAGTAGTGCGTTGCGAACTGCGAGGTGCACCAATGACGCTGTGTCGGGCAGGTAGCTTCAATCTGTATCAGGACGATTTTAGTGTATTTTCTTTTGTCACGAGTATAAACAAGCTTTCACGGTAGCCAGTGAGGTGGGCTGAGAATGAAATAAATGTTTTGAACGTTTTAATTGTTTCTCTTTTGGCTCATTTTATGCAAACAACGGAGTATTATTTTAATATTGAATATAAAAAAAGTTAAACTCATATTTTAAATCGGAACGATTAATTCTTAAACTCATGTTGAGTATATATACAGTTTATGGAATTTAGCCAATTTATGTATTTATGGATAAATTAACTAAGAAACTCAGAAGAGAACTGTTACCTTAATCATCCAAATTGCAGTCTAAATAAAAATACAATTTTATGTGCGCATATGTATCTTTTTAAAAATAATTATTACATAAAATATACGATAATTTGTGGTAATTTAGATATTTTTTCAAAATCTGTCGCTACTTAGGTTAGGTCAGCATAATGAGAAAAAAAGTTCAAATTAAATATTTTAGTTTGTTTCATATTTATCAATATTTCATTCAATTTTGGATAAACGAGAGGTAAATATTAAAGCCGGGATTGCTATTTAGATATTAGGTATTTAATTTCTGAAAAATTATTGCTCTTGTCATTTCTATTCCGACGGGTCCTAATTGGTGAATGTTTCTCAACATAACTAAACGTTTTCGTCAGCTACCTACGCTTTATATTGTTCATTAAATAAATCTAGATCACTCAACAAACCACTTAAATTTGGTACGATTGCTAATAAAAAATTTGTAGTTGCAAAGACTAATAAATTAATTTACCTAATACAATAGCAAATAATAAATTATTTCAACCATTCGCTTAGTTATTACGAATGTATATTGCAAAATAAACTTATAGTCTAGTCAACATGTGTCTTTTAGGTCAAAATTGTTTACAAGTCTCGGAAGATTATGATGAAGGTGTCATTCGATTCGTCATTGCATCTGGAAACTTTTGGAAAGGTTAAAAAATTTTGACCTAAAAGACACACGTTTACTAGACCATTAATTGACATTAATAATGCAGGTATTAAATGACAGTTAAAATTGGAAGAATTTTAGATCATATTAGTGACAAAAAGGCAATAAATAATGTTTAATCATATAAAATAGTATAATAATCATTCTTCTAAAATAAATAACAATTTCTCCTCTATTACTTTCAAATTATCTGCAATACTAACATAAATCTGTCAATTTCTACTAAATTATAATATATATTTTTTTTCATTAAAAATATGTTGCAGGAACTCGAACCATTTGTTCTCTCTCTGAATACCCATTCAATATTTTCTTCTCATTTTCCTTCACCAATTAGAAAAGGAAATTACTCTTTCTATTGTTAAGATGACAAGGATTATTCAAACCATTGTGATTGAAAAACTTTCCTTTTCAATTGCTGGAGAAGAAACATAATAATTATTATTTTGTCACATCAACTGACATGATTTGCAAAGTAAAACTGTTACTATCTCTTGCTGGTATATTGTTAAAAACTTAATTGATATTCACCAAAATTCGCCTAACTGATTACGCTGTCAAGTGTCATCTGATTGACAAGAGGCAGCCGAGTAAAAGGTTAAGATAAATACATGGAGACTAGATGTGAAGCATATAACTGTAAAAAGCTTGTACTCTTCCATCTTCATATGTTACAAGATATAGTAAATAAGTAATACATTAATATATTCCCCATATTTTATTTTAACATAGTTCATTGTGGGTACTTGAAATATCACACGATGTATATCTTCAACAGTGCGTAACAATATAAAAACCGTTTCTTTGAACTTAAATTCAACACCTGCCCATACATCCGTCGCAATACTCACCCTTATAAAGCTTTTTAATGAAATTTCACCAAACAAAAATTGCTTCCTGTGTTATAAAAACACCTACTACGGAACCATTTTGTACACTATTTTTTTTAAAGTGTATTTATTAAAATCTTTTTAAACCACTCAGAAATTGAAGTTAGTTTTAAATCAGTTTTTTTGATATGCTGAGAAATGTTAGTCAATCATTTGAACTATTCTGCAGCATTGAATTGATGTTAACTGTGAACATTTTGAACCTTTGGTTTGATATTACGGTTGGGATTACTTTTGGTGGCTAGTTTTGTTTAGAATGAATTGTTCATTAAAATTTATTATTAATTAGGATTTTTTGCTTTCACATAATAGGTCAGTAGTTATATTTTACAATAAATATTACAAAATAACTCTGTTTTTATAAACTTTGGATATAGGGAATGCTTGACAAAAATTAAAGTTACATAATCGAAGATTTTATTTTTGCTATAAAATACAGGGTGTTCCATTTGAAAGAAGAAAGAAAATGACAGGTTCGAGTTTCCGTTCACCCTGTATATAGGAAAGAATATCATTGAGATTAAATAGGATACGGAGATATTGCATCATGTTACAAAACTCTGTTTGGCAAAATGCATTTTTTTTCCTTCAACGTACAACAAGCTACAGAGCGTTGATTTATCTACGATTTTCATATTAACGTGTCCATATCTTTTGAAGGACTCTGTATAACGTGGCAAAGCCTTATATCAAAAGCTTCAAAAAAATGTGACCAATCCGAATTCGGTATAATATACAGGGGTTCCAATTTGAAAAATCATATGTTTGGTTTGTAACGGAGTTATGCAGCACTCTGTATAGTTCGATATAATTTCAAAATACGGATCTTCAGCACATCTACTATTTTTGTTGAAAACATTTTTTGATATCTCTTAAAATAACCCATATACCGAAGTTTGTCGTAAGATTGGTACACCCTGCATATAACCAAACAATACCACCGAATTTATTCTCACAATAGAGGGTAATGAAAATGTTATGGTTATTTCAGGTTGTGGGACAAATATGGCAGGTGTGTTGTAATTTGCGGTGGTGTTCATCATTCCGTAACTGAACGTACTTATAACGTATTTCCCATTCCAAATAGGTTTAGCTTTGAAATTCACGCCAATACAATCGCATCTCGCAGTTTTTAACATTTTGTACGAGGGAAACAACTCTCGTATTGAAATTTGACTTGAACTTATTTGGAGAGAAAAATGAGAAAATAGCGAATTTATTAATACAAACCGCCTGTAGACAGTTTTGACTAGTTTAGACTATAGTTTGTTTCAAGAGTGCATAGAGTATTGGAATGCAATAATCCTACAAACAGATGTTTATCATTGTCAAGATATCCTGACAGTTTCAGCTTGTCTTAAGTTTGTTACGGTTTGAACCGGTAGTTTAACTGGCCTACAGAAACTATGTAGTAGCTCCTTTAGAATTAACTTTCCAAGATTCTCCACATTTACCAATGCCTTCGCACTGCTGCTCTTGATGCATTACTACTTCTTTACATGCAACTATAATTACTTTTTTGCGTTTTAATTTCGATGTAAATAAAAAATTATTTTCAAAATTCTTTCAACTATTTTTAATCTCCCCGTAAAACACTCAACGTTTCGATCATTAACATACGAATAAATAAAAATAAAAAAAAAGTAAAATGAACGCATTTACGGTTTCGTTCGTTTCGTTAATTGCAGCTGCCATTTAAAACGGAAACGCTAAAGAAAAAGTTCGCTTTTCGAGAATAAATCCTGATATATGTTCCATGTAAAACTAACCTAAAAGTGATCTTTATTCCAGATTATACGTTGTAAATCTTGTTTAATGGAAACATGTAGTTTCACGTATAAAATAGCTTTATACGGAATAGAAAGAGGAGTCTGTCGAATAAAATAATATTGATTTGATGAAAAAATAGTTGAGATAAATATTACAGAAACCATGTTATTAGACGTCCTAACCAGTAAACTATCAAGCAACCTGGTATAGTTCTTTTCAATAAAGCCCTAAAAGTATTAGCCGTGACTGGGTCGTATTTATTTTGTTGGCGGATAATAAGTTATCACCTTAAAACTCTATAAGACTTTTGCGTCATTCTTATTATAAATACTTTCTTTTTCATCAGGTATAGTGCGGTTCTGCACGGTAAATCCGAAAAGTTTTATGGTTTTATTGTATCTCAAGTCAAGTCAAGTCAAGTCAGTTTCTTAGATTGTGAAGAGAACTATAACTGTACACTGACCAACCAATAAGCAAAGTAACTTTATACCGGCATTTGTCGACCAATAGGCTTGTTATCAAAGGAATATTTTCTCTGTTTTTCTTATGTTATTTTGTAAAACTGAATCATCAAAATAACCAGTGAAATTTTCAGCTCTTGAACTTTCTTGAAAATGGAGCTCCCTTAAAAAGCGACAGAACCGACTGTGACGTCACATTGCATATTGTGCTCTGTACACCGCTGCGTTTCACATAAGAAAGTTGGTTACAGCTGTAATATCTTTAAATTTTAAAAGTGTTAGTGATTTTTGCTATTAAAGATGTACTCAGTAGATACCGGATTTATTGAAGCAGATTCTGCAAATTCACCTGAAGTCGATATCTTTATAGTGAGGGACTACATTAATAGAAACAAAGAATTCACATTTGGTTTCTGAATCGAAATTTCAAAACAATCTATAATACATTGTACAATTTCATATCTGCGTCTGGAGGGAGTAGGAAGTCTTTTCTTTACTTGCACAAATGGGTAAAGGTAACTGGCTAATACGGTATAGTTTTTTGTATAATGCCACATACTCTTTAAAGTGCCACACCAAAATCGTCTCCTAATATCCTAAGTTCAATTTGATCTTTTTTAATGTTACAAAGATATCAAGCTTGTCCAGCTCACATTTTTTTAGTTAAAAGCTCACAACAAATATTGAATGACTCGGAACTCCCAAATAAAGCTTTGGATTTTTTTCTATCAAATAAAATATTCTATTTCGTCTGACCTATTAGTGTCTAGATAATGAGCTATTCGGATCTGACATACTTAATTCTGACGAGCTAAATGTAGAAGAAGGACCGCTAGTGGACATTGAAAACTCTTCGTTCATAGGTTTTCCGTCTTTTTCCATTCACGATTTCTTTGGAACGATCTCATTGCTAGTGCATTTTCTCTTTTTAGCCATTTTCCATTTAAAAAAACCCTCGCCCCCGCATTAAATCGCTTTGGAACGTACATAAGCCTTAATGCAAGCCTGAACCCCTATCTCCCGAGAAATGGGTTCCATTCGTGTGATATCCATTTGAGTTTCTTCCTCTACTTTATCATCATCAGAGGCTCTATTTTCTGAGCTTAACTTGTAAAAACTGTGACCGTGGCTTTGAACTATGCATCGTTACTCTATTTTTTAGACAGTCAAACAATCTCGGTACTACTCAAGGTTTTAATTCAACTGTTCCACTGCTCACTGTTTTAATGTATAGATATTTTTCTGGTGCATTCTTGGATGTGTTAGAACAGTCGGGAATCAAATAGTATTCATTCACCACTTTTTTCTCACTCCCTTCACAATAAAATAACGAAACAGTAGGTACAGTCAACAGTCCAGCTTTTTTTTTCTTACCCAAAACGATACAATATATACACAACACACAGCTCTAGACTCGCGGCGTTTCAAACGTTAGGTATAGCATATGCAGTGTGACGTCACAGGTAACCACGCCCCGTTTTCGTTCAATCCAATTTCTTTAATTAATTTGAGGGGTTCAAACGTTCGCGGAAAAATCTAAAATTTTGGGAATCTGTTTAAAATGAGTTTTAGTTTCTATTATTAATTAAAAAAATTTTTCTTGAACAAGCCCATTGTTTTCATAAACAACGGGGTTGTGTAGTTGTCCAACTAATTTCAAATTGAGAAATTTTGAGTATGTGAACAAGGAGAAATCAATAACATTATTTTTCAAAGAACAGAGACCACAGACATTGAAACGGGGTTGGGATGTCTGCACGATATAACTAACCATTCTGGTTTTTAATTAGAAGGGACAACATCACTTGTATATCACCGTATTTGCGCCTCATCAGTACAAGGTAGATATCATCCTGTTAGTTCTTGAATATCGAACACAAGTTACACTACAACAACATTACGTCGCGCGTTTCGATAATCAATCGACAACTTTTTACAGGAAATCAAATTGTATTCCTTATTTTAATAAGTTCATTTCCCAAGTCCTTGCAAACTGTCCGTTATGGTTAAAACAACTTTTATTACTGCAATTTCCATAAAAGGAAAAATAGTCAGTGTTTAGTTTTATTAATAGCAATTTCTTGCGCAACTGATGTTACTATAAAAAAAATGTAATGGTTAGTTACGCAATTATTATTTTTTACGGAACTTCCATAACTTTCAAATGAAAATCAATGCTTATAGGTACAGGGTACGTAACAACAAACTAAAAGTATATATAGATTGCGAAAAAGTACAAGGATAATAATATGAACAACATTACTCGATAGATAGAGACAATAATATATTGTTCTCTGTGTGAAACAAAAATTGGGAGTAACTTTTACAGATAAGTATATTTGGCAACACATCGATTTGAAGTATGATCACACGCCCACCTGTTATGGTAGAGGGGACAGCTCTAATTGTGAGTGTCACACATAGAACAATTCTTGTCTTTCTCTTTTAAATAGTGTTGTTCATATCCTCCTTGTCGTACTTG
>CAJUYI010001329.1:39036-52062 GCA_910591695.1 Galerucella pusilla
ATTACCCGCTGTGGTGTTTTCAGTATTCGAGTGTTATGAAAATGGTTTACTACTTTTTTTGAAACATAATCATAC
This sequence comes from Galerucella pusilla, assembly GCA_910591695.1. NCBI lineage: Eukaryota > Metazoa > Arthropoda > Insecta > Coleoptera > Chrysomelidae > Galerucella > Galerucella pusilla. Next base: position 39,112 of record CAJUYI010001329.1, read on the forward strand.
ATTTTTTTAATATCAGCGAATTTAAGAAAATTGAAAGTGCTATTGATATTATTTTCCAACGACCTTTCCAAATCTGTAATTATTTTTTATGAACGCTATTTGGTAAAAAAGTTAGCTTGCGTTTGACAGTTTTGTATAGGAATCCTTATGTAGCATCTTACAGTGTATTTGGAATTAGGAAATTAACCTTAACGCAACTTCATAACATGTCGGCACATTGAAATCTTCATATTGTTTAACGTAGATCAAATGCAGTGGTGGATAGAAAGAAAACTGTTACAGAATACGTAATTACACTTCATTATAGCTTTATTCACGACAAAACGCAGTATTAACTGTTTTAACATTCAGAGGATGGATACATGACTTTTCAAGTATCCGGAACTACGTTTAAATCTTACATACGACGCCGACTTTTTAATATGCATAAAATCAAAAGAATTCAAAGCAAGTGTACACGCAGAGGCACAGTTACTTTGAGACGCCTTTTGATTTTCCCAGTGTTGCCTTAATATCAAAATTAGATTAATTTAAAGCATAATGATTTTACTTTGATGTAAGATTTACTAACGATCTATGTAATATTTCTGTCATCAACTTATTTTACTCATTCACTTTTTTATTTACGAATATCAAACTTTTTAAAGACTGAAAATGAACGTTTCAGCAGTAGAAAAACACGATATATGAGTCATTGACTGGCCACATTGTTTGTAGAATACCGTCACTTATATTATAAATGTTCACGGTTAAAATACTTTCACCGAGATGACTATACCTGATATATCGAGTTACTGATTTGCGGATTTGTCTGTTCCATTTTAAGAATGTCAATCTAGTTTCGCAAAAGTGTGACGAAATATTTATAATAAGATTAATTATGATCCATTCATAATGGAGTCAAATTACATTCGGTTTTAAGTAAGATCAAAGATTACAGAATAAAATATAAGATGTTTCACTCGTTCGAATTTATCGCGTAAAGCACCGATGCCGCTGGTGTCTGATGACTTGGATGGTACAGTACGTCGCTACGTCCTTACTTGCATTTAATTTGGCATATTGTACGTGACGTCGCCCGTCAAGCGCTGTTATTTTAGAACGGTTTTTAATTTTATTAATTAATTGTTGAATTGAGCAAAAAATCATATTAATATTTTTCTCTTTAATAGCAAAGCTTAAACACTAAATATTTTGTAATATTTGCTAATACAAAATTACGGATTTATTTTTATAATAAGGATATTATATAAACAAGTACATTAAGCAAGAAAACACAAAAAATTAACAGACTAATGAGAAAAATATAAAGCTTGGGCTTGTTCGCATTTTTTTTGGAAATCTTAGCTGATGTGTACTGAAATTACGTTACTGGCCAACGTTTGGAGCGCGGGAGTGGGAAGATATTTTATACTCAACCTTTCGATACTGACTGTCTCTGAGACAGTGTGTTTAAGTGTGTTAGTACTTAAAGATTAAGTGCCAGAGAATTTTGTTCATTTCATTTAGTCTCCTGTCTCCAAAGTATCAATAATATTATAAGAGTGGTTTTAAAATGCCCGTGTGTTGTGCTGTGATGGGTTGTTCCAGCAAGGTGGGGAAACCAGAAATATCCTTGTGGCCCTATTATTCTAGTGGCTAATGAGTATATTTAATTTAATTTGTGATGAATATCTGATAGATTATCAATAAGTATCACAAAATTACCAAGATGCTGGATAAAAATTGTAAATTGATTCATTTTAAAAATTCAAGTTTATTTTCTACTTACCTTTTCAAATTTATATCCCGAACATTTTTCGAAATTATTAACATTTAAAAATAAACCTTTGTGATAAAGAATCCTATTAATTTAAAATTAATATTTCTCTAATTACCCCTGTATAGCTTAAAATAAAATAAGCTCTTCGAACTGTTCTGGTATCTACCGGTCTCGTTATTGACAACAAAAGCGAATCGTAAACATAATTTATGAGAGCGGCGTCCGTTTGGGACGCCAAGAGTGAAACATCTTATTTTATTCTGTAATCTTTGGTAAGATGCCTCTATGAAAGGAATACGAAATTACATCAGTTTCAAAACTGAGCAGTGCGACTCGGAGAGTATAAAGAGTTTTGCAATTATAGTCGGAACGTTCTCAAAAAAAAACGGCACAATTAACTGTGTGTAATTTTTATTAGAATCAATACAAACTATGTTAACATTCCATCAAAAAAATTAAGCTTTCTCACTTAGAAGTTCGTTATTCACTATCCGTGTCAACACAGCTTGAGATTTAGATCGATTATGGAAAATCACTTGAAATTCATTCTTTCTTCCAGAATTTTACAAGATAATGTTGGAAAATATCAGTTTTTTATGCCTTCTGCTTCGACAATTTTTAATATACTTTACACCCTTCTTCGAACTTGACTTCGTGAACATTCCTTTGTATGCACTTTCCTTTGAAGTTTATCAAACATAGCTGAAAATTACACTAAAAAAGGTTTCACTTTAAAGGGCTTTTAAGAAAATTTGCTACGATAAAGATTATATTTTGTAAACTCATAATAGTTATTCCTGTGATTAAAAATTTCAAATTGTTCTTTTTTCACGAAGAAAACAAATTCTCTTAAAACCTTGAGAAAATATAAATTGAAAAATGACTCAAAAATAACCGATCCACTTGTGAACTGTTTTCGGTGTTAATACATATAGTTTATGGGTAAATGGTATTTTTACCTTTAAAGCAAAAAAAGTTATCTATTAAAAACTGTAAAGAAAGCCGAGAATACTCGAATCTAACCAACATTTTGAATAAGTGTGAATAATAGCTCTATTCAATTCACTTATCCCTATGTACAGGTGTATGTGGTCGTAAAACAAAAATAAACGTATTTTCTTTGGTAGGTATTCTCACCTTCTTGGATATTTCAAATAGATAATAGAGGAGAGGAACACCCCCTTTTTTTTTCACATACCGACCAACCTCGTTCTAGTCGCTAAAAACAGTCTATCTTTATATTTTCGAGGGTGCTGAACACGAATATGACATTTATTTTTTTCTAAAATTGGGGGAACATGGTCAAAATTGACTTTTTAACCGAAAATGCGAAAAAAACGATTTTATGATTTTCGACAATCAACTCGCGGTTTCTCGGCGAATAATTCATATTTTTTCACGAAAATTTAATGACGTCTTCTTCAACCAATTCTAGAGACAATGAAACTAGTCCGAAATCCCCAAAGCATTTTACATCCGAGCAATAAATTGAAGAAATTTTTTTTTCGAATTTTTGACTTTTTACGTACGATGAAAAAAGTTGAGTGAGGAAGTTTTTAATTGTTCATATCTGAATACGCAGTATTGAAATTTAGAAATCGAGGAAGTTTTTGGGAAAATTTGAGCTAGTAATATGCAGTAGAAAAAAAGATAGAGCGATTTTAAGATGAGCACTCTCGCCGCGCGGCTCCCGCATTGGTATTTTTAGTCGATAAATCCGATTTTATCAGAGATATCAAGTAAAATCGATTGCAACTTTACAAAAAAAGACGAAAATTCGAGAGTAACATTTGAAGGAAAAAATGAAATATATACTTAAGCATCATTTTTATTTTTACGATTCATCAGATACAATTTCATGTCGGTTTGTACAAGAAGATTTGCAAGAACAAATATCGCAACATTGTAAATTAGATTGCTTGCAAGGGCATACTTCTGTTGAACACGGAAATTTTCCGGAGCAAGCACAAAAATACTTTTGTAAAAGTTCCATACTTGTGATACCTTCATAATAATTCGTAAGCACATAACCATTCTCAATGAGCCATCCATAATTTGTTATTTCTTCCGATTTTATTATTGGATTGATCTTAAGTCCGCCTTAGAAGTTGTAAGTAAGTTTTTAGCTATGTTGTATGATCCATCAAAAAAATTGAAAGCCACACGGAATTCAATTAATTCTTTGAGATACTATGCTGCAATTGCAAAAACGGTTTCGATCGATAAGCTACCTCCCTCACAGCCCGCTTTGGAGCATCATATATTAAGAGCAATGTGGCAAATAAATGAGTGGAACCAAGCGATCAATCCAGTAATAAAATCGGAAGAAATAACAAATTATGGATGGCTCATTGAGAATGGTTATGTGCTTACGAATTATTATGAAGGTATCACAAGTATGGAACTTTTACAAAAGTATTTTTGTGCTTGCTCCGGAAAATTTCCGTGTTCAACAGAAGTATGCCCTTGCAAGCAATCTAATTTACAATGTTGCGATATTTGTTCTTGCAAATCTTCTTGTACAAACCGACATGAAATTGTATCTGATGAATCGTAAAAATAAAAATGATGCTTAAGTATATATTTCATTTTTTCCTTCAAATGTTACTCTCGAATTTTCGTCTTTTTTTGTAAAGTTGCAATCGATTTTACTTGATATCTCTGATAAAATCGGATTTATCGACTAAAAATACCAATGCGGGAGCCGCGCGGCGAGAGTGCTCATCTTAAAATCGCTCTATCTTTTTTTCTACTGCATATTACTAGCTCAAATTTTCCCAAAAACTTCCTCGATTTCTAAATTTCAATACTGCGTATTCAGATATGAACAATTAAAAACTTCCTCACTCAACTTTTTTCATCGTACGTAAAAAGTCAAAAATTCGAAAAAAAAATGTCTTCAATTTATTGCTCGAATGTAAAATGCTTTGGGGATTTCGGACTAGTTTCATTGTCTCTAGAATTGGTTGAAGAAGACGTCATTAAATTTTCGTGAAAAAATATGAATTATTCGCCGAGAAACCGCGAGTTGATTGTCGAAAATCATAAAATCGTTTTTTTCGCATTTTCGGTTAAAAAGTCAATTTTGACCATGTTCCCCCAATTTTAGAAAAAAATAAATGTCATATTCGTGTTCAGCACCCTCGAAAATATAAAGATAGACTGTTCTTAGCGACTAGAACGAGGTTGGTCGGTTTTTCATTTTCTAAACGACTATTTGGGGGTGTCCCGCTCCTCTATAATATGAAATATATGGACGATACGATTATCATCAATTTTTATTAGAATGAATACAAATAATGTAAACACTTAATCAAAAAAGCTTATAAAATTTAATTTAATTTTCCACAAGTTTTTAATTGATTGATTAAAGTTCAGTGCCACTTATAAGTGGTTTATTATTGAAATTGTTATTTTTTTTCGGTTTTTTAAACAGGAAGATAAATATTTGGAATATTTTTAATTTGGACCACACAGAGTAGACTTTATTTTTAAATCGATGCATTTTTAATGTTATGTTTATAGAATTAGTCTTGGTATATCGTTTTAAAAAAAGTCAGAGGTTAGAAAACGATTGGTTCTATTTCATAGCAATCTCTATGTTCAGATTTCATTTACGCCCAATGTTAATTTCATGAAATAAGTTGGACTTTGAGCATGTCGTCGTCAAAATCAATTTTTTCACTGTTGTTCTGTAATAACGTCCTTAGTTTACCACTTTCAAATAGTGATATCGATAAGCTGTTCAAAACGTAGGAAATTTCAGCAGTACCTTTCTTTTATCTGTATCTGTAGAGTAGGGAGGGTGAGTGTGTAGGCTCACAGCACTTAGGCCACATGTGACCCATTGTACATCCTCCCGAGGAGTTGTCCTCCTAGGTCATTGTCCATCCTGTCCTTCTCAGGAAGGTGGACAGATCACTGGGAGACATCTCCTTAATATCGGCAGGTGTAGGCCAAGACTCACCGAACACACACTCTCTTATTGACGATAACTCCGGACACTCGCATAAGACATGCCTGACAGTTTCATCTTCCTGTTCACACATAGAGGTGTGTCCACTAGCCCCATAGTATGGAGGTGTTTCCTTAGTTGACAATGACCAGTTAGAAATCAGCAATGCGATTTCCTTTACTCCTGTCGTTCCCTTTAACCCACCTCAGGATATTGTTATCTGCCGAGGCGTCAGCTAAATCTTGGTGGCACTCTAGTACTAGCCTCGATATAACACGTTGTCTGTTCAAGGCTGATAGGGCTTGTCTACTATCTGAGCAGATTATTATGTTTTTGCTAGAAATTCCTCTTCTGGTTAGTTCTTTTGTGGAATTGAGATACCAGCCACGCTGGTATTGTTTCTCATTCCCCACTTAATCTTTAGGCTTAGTGCTCTCGAGTAAACTCCACATCCTGAGTCTTCTTTCATTTTTGAACCATCTGTATATATGCGTATTGCATTTGCAGCATCTGGCTCTGTGTACTGTTTTATTTGAATTTTGTAGGGTTTGTTAAACAAAAACCTGGGTTCAATTGCATCGTTAGCTGCCTGCAGCAGAGGTAGCGCAGTGAGCGCTTCCTGCCATAGGCTTAACATCAATTGGCCCACTCCACTCCTACTTCGGGGTTTATTGGCCCACTCCTACTTCGGGGTTTACACCAGCCGTGCGCAATTGTACCATGGCCATTAACGCAACCTCCTTGACGGGGGTCAGACCAGTAATTAGTTCCATTGCTGCGGTTGGTGTTGTTCTCATGGCTCCTGTGATGTTTAAACAAGCCATTCGCTGTATTTGATATAATTTTTGGATGGCCGTTGCTTGTAGAACATTCGGTCCCGATGCAATTGCTCCATACGTTAACATGGGTCTTATTATTGCAGTGTAGATCTCGGTGGTCGCCGTATCATTAAAAAACCATGTGCGTCCCACTGTTCTCCAACACTGCTCATAAGCCACATATGCTTTAAACACAAAGTAAACTATCTATAATGATCTTTTATGAATAAAAGTTTTTAAACGCAAAAGTTTTACTTTTGTCACTTATAGTTTAGACATAGGACTTTTGTTTCAAGATAGTGACGACTTTTTTGCTGTACAATGATATTCTTTAAATTTAACTTAAATCTCAACAATGGGGGCTTTTTCTTATAAGAATAATATTACCTTATCTGTTTGTGCAAATAAAAGTTTAATAGAAATAAATTTATAAAAAAGTGGTGGTGTTTTTTGCTACAAGCCAGGTATAAATAACGTTTGGGTACTACTGAAATTTCCCACGAACAGAACAGCTTATCGCTATAACTTTTCCAAGGAGCCGTCCCTTCGCCGGTACCACCTCAGCCTCCTGGGCTTATTGTGGATACTCCTAGTGTTCTGACTACAACTTATTCAGCCATTCCGTTCCCTGTATTAGCTCATACAGGCTCTTTGCTGGTTGGTTGTAGAAGTCTTCTGTAGTCATTTGGGGCCTACCATACAGTTTCTGCCTTCTGTGGTCCAGCGACTCACAGTTGCATAGTATATGCAGAGCTGTTTCGGTATCCTTTTTGCACCTTCTGCATGTAAGGTCTCCGTTGTACAGCCCTATTTTGTTCAGGTGCTTCTTTGTGGGAAAGTGTCCCGTAAGTAGCCCCGTTATGGTGCGTAGTTTGTTCCTGCTCAATGAGAGCAATTCTTTCGCTACTTTTTCTGATGGTTCTTTTATGAATTTCTTCCCATGTATTTGCCTGGTCGTATTCTTTAAATCGCTATAACTTACTAATCCGAATGTAGTAAATTAAGAGTGGCTAGACTATTAAATCATCTCTTCTTGACGCAATTGTTGAAGGCGCGTCCACACTATGCCGCGATTTGCCGTTGGCAATGCCAATAAGCAAAGCCAGCGACTGTAAAAACGCCTAAATTTGTGTTGGCATAAATTTAGCTTAGTCTCACAACTTTCGCGCTCGTCCACTTTATTTGAAAGCACGTGCTAATTGGCAGACAGTCTCAATCATAACTAACTAAAGCAACGAGAGGCCAGCGGTTGGCATATCCCCACTCTCCGTTCTCATTGATTTCCTTTGAAGACCAACACTGCAGCAATTTTCAGTGGCATTGGGATTGGCATATCACATGCAGATCTCCAGTTTAACGACACGTTTTGGTTTTGTCAGCGCTGCCAGATCAGCTTTTGTAAATATATATGTACTACATTCTGTCCAAAATGAACTTTTTGGGTTGACTAAAATAAAAGGAAAAAACTTGCTTAGACGAAATAACAGCAATGGTTTCATTGAAATCAGATTCAATAAAAGTTGTGCTAGCTTGAGTAGCACAACTTTTAATAATAACAAAAATATAAGTGCACAAAAAACGAGACAAAAAACATGCCTATAATTTACTAAATTTGTAAAATAGTCTTTGTCTTTTAGTCAGTTCCACCAAATGTACTAGCAATACTGGCATATTCTATTTATTGTATAACATTGTTCATTATTTGCTTCAGAACAGTTCTAGCAAGTAACAGGAATATTTTTATCCCAGCTCCAACTGTACATCTTCAACTTGTCAGCTCGATTTGTTATTTTTTCTAGCGTTTTACGCTATGCAAGTTGTAATGCTCGCCAAACAAACATCCTCAACTTCTTGTTTCTTTTTTACACGACCTCATTTTCATAATAATTCACGTATTCTTTTTCCTCTACCCAACACCTTAACTTGAATACAAACAATGGATTCGTTGTTAAGGCACAGTCAATTGTTTGTTCGCGGGACGGGGGTAAAGCGACGAGCAACGGGGGGTAAAAGTATGTTACTTGTTACCTGTTGAATGGAGTGACTCACCTGTTATTGAAAAAACGCGAAGAACGTGACAAATGAAAGTCTGGCTCATTAACTCGTTCATTTAACGTAATTCTTTAGAGTTTGGGTTGGTGTGCATTTTTTTGCTACAATAAAATTGAAATTCAGTTATAATATTTTGACGATATTGATTAAATTCCGATTATACTACTTTTATTTTATTGAAATCGTTCTACAGAAAATTGTATCAATTACTATTTTGCATAAATTAAGTATACCTGATACAATATAAATTCCAATCTACGTCATAGCCGAATTTTGTCATCATAACCATAATATATTTTTATCGTATTGACAGCACGATTTCAGGTAAGAGACTCTAAAACCGCAATAAACAATAGGCGGACATTGGAATTTAGGCAGGATAAAATAAATCAATTGTACTAGGAAACTCGTTGTCAAAAGTGTCAGCAGAAAACTGGAAAAAAGCTGTGATTCACACGCATAAAGAAGAACAGAAGATGTGGCAACTGAACAATATCAAGGATGGAACCGTTGAATCTATAATAATTGATATTGGTGTTAAAGATTCGTGAGATTCTGTTGAAATGGAATTTTGATTAAGTACATCATCTGGAACTTTTTAACAAATCAACCCTTTTTAGGGTTACAAATCATTCTTATATGTGGAACTGTCAATATGGTAAAAATACACTAGTATTAAATATTGCAGTATTATTAACAGTTGTATTTCTCATTCGTGTTTTTGGATGGACTTTAAAGTATGTTTTGCCATATGCTGGACATTTTCGAAAATCATGCCTTGTACCACATTTTTGGCAAATATTCTTTTTCTGCGTATTCTCGTCGTAGTAGAACGAGAAGTTCCTGGTTTTTGTTTCTCTGTTTGGTACATTTTTTTCTTTATTGCCTTTACGCCCTTTTCGTCTTCTTCAGTTGATTACGAGTATTAAATATATGTGTCTGCTCACCGTTTCATTTGATATAGGTGCAAAGTGGAGTTCTAGTGTATTCATTATTTCTTTCCAGTCCTTTTTCTGAGTATCTGTAGCCTCCAAAGTCTCAAAAATTTCATGAGCCTCTGGCCCAATAGTGTGTAGCAAAATTGCTACTTTTCTTTCTTCACTAATATCTTTATTTGAACTAATACCTGAGGATTCCATATATATTAGAAACCTTTGTTTCCATTTTCTGAAGTTTACTGCTACATCACCTTCTAAGCTTAACTCGCTCGGAGTTTTCCATTTTTTGTTTTATTTCTGTACTGACCGGCTTTTATTGTAGATGTTAACTTTTACACGTGGGCTGTTATTTTTATTCTCTAAAGCACACAAGTCCTTAAACATGATTACCGCAGCGCCATGTCATGTTTTGGGTATTATAAATAAAATATACCTTTAGTTGAAATGAATTCTATTTACTTATTATATGGCAATCCTTACAGCATACTAAGATTAGCCATTGATGTAATAATGATTCCCTCTTCCTCGCTGTCATCTCTTCTCTAACTGACAGCACCTGGCCGCCAGCCCAGGCAATACCAGCCACATAAATGCTACTTGACAAGAACTTACTAATTAATTAATAAAATTGAATAAATCAGGATCTTATTCTTATCAAAGTCACTGTCACGCAAATTTATCACTTCTAAGTATATTTTAATGTTAATGGTGTTAGGGTTTTTTTTCCTTGCCACCTGCGGTTAGGAAGAATCTAACGAAAGTATATAAAGAAGCGCTTGTAATTCTGTTTAATTCCTTGAATCACCCTGAATTTAGCTCTTCAGCTATCAATATGGTAAAAATACACTAGTATTAAATATTGCAGTATTATTAACAGTTGTATTTCTCATTCGTGTTTTTGGACGGACTTTAAACTGATTACTTTTCACGGTCTGCGAAATATTACTTATAGTTGGTATTTAGCTGCACGCTAAAAAATTCATAGATTTAGATAATTTAGTATGTCGTCCCTGGTAGCTTCGTTCTCTTACATAAATCAAAAATAGTGTGTATAATTGATTAAAGATACCACAAGGTCTTTACAGCGGCTGATTAAATTTAATTAAACAAAGTACTAGGTATATAATAACCACAATAACTGTACGTTTAAATTTGAATGAATGTTCCGGCAAAATTCTAAGTACGCGCATGCGTAAATCGATGTTTGGCCGTGAGAATTAACGTTTTCTCATTTATACGAAATGGCACTCAACCAAATAAAAACATTTAACATTTAACTCGAGCATAATTTTGAAGCTACATAGTACAGAACAACCAATACTCCTAATAAATGGAGGCTTTTCTGTAGGTAGGTATATACGAATTCTGCTGTGTTTATGCTCAATAATATAATAGTAGATTGTTTTCTAAATAACTGTCAACATTACCTTGAAAAAACACAATTGGACACTGAAATATATAGAAAGATGTCAAAAATGTGTTTGAATCTGAGAATTCAATTTATTTTATTCCGAATACGAAAAATTGCCGACCTACTACTGTCGTGCTTTTTAAAATAAATAATAAAATGCCACGTAACTCTTACGTCGTATAAATTGGGAAAACCTCCATGGTATTGAGTTATATTATTGTACACTGTGCCGAAGTACACGTATAGATACATTTTGTGAGTTCAAGTTATTATATCGTTTTATCGATTGACTTGAAAAATTTAAAATCGTTCAATGCTACGTCGTGCTTTATTAAATATAACTATTGCTGTATTCGTAAAATGAAAGCAAGATATTGAAATAAGTTCAATATATATAGGTGTAATATATTCCATTCAATATATTACAGTCAAGACAAAGGGATAATTTGCAAATATCCCGAACACTTCCATGTCAATAATGATTTTTCCACTGTGAAGTTGACAATTATTGCTTCTTCTAGCCAACTGAGAAGTTGAATTTCTCTATTAGTAGCTCAACAAAAACATGTGCAACATAATTTTGTATACCCAGGAGATTGTCTTTAACATATTTGCTGCTTGAAATGATTTATCAAGATAAAAGTATTGGAATAAAAATGCCATTAGTTTAAAATTCGCGCTTAACCAAAAATGACTGATGACATAACGAGTACGTTCATAATATATCGAAAACTGAAAGTGTACTTGTCAGTCAGACGATGGGGTAAACGCTTCTCGTGGTGCGTTTGTGAATTATTTTAAATATTTAGCTCAAATTTGGCTAGTAGTGTAATAATTTTGGTGCTCGGTCAATAATAATAGTCTTCACCACCTTGTTGTATATTTTGTGACTCTTCATTACTTCTACAGACATAGAGGTAAACCATGGAGGTAAAAGAGAAAGGAGAGAACATAACAGTATAAAGAATCATCGACCAAATTGGCTTCTCAATATGGCAGACTTCCGTTGAATCGTAAACAAACCAGAGGCGTACATTAAATTATTCAATTAGGGGAAACAAAAAACTCTCATATGCATCTTTTTAAGGTGGTATATATTGGTTAAAAGCAGTATCCAAACACTATTGTACAACTCAATATCATCTTAAATTCATACTAATACTCATAAATGGACAGTGTTATACCATACTGTTTCAACCCACATCACAGCCATTTTGAGCTAGACCCGTTTGAAGTTTAACTGACAAAAAAGGTTTAGATTTATTAATTAGGTTTTATTAAAAGCAATATTTGACCGGTTTTCAATAAGAGACACCTAAATACACTAGAAAATGATTCAAATATTGCAATATTTATCATGTTACATTTATAAAATGCAAAAGTAAATTATTGCAAAATTCACTTATAGCATTTTCAGTATGTCTCATCAATGATAAAAAATGTTAAGCCACATAACACATAATGGCAAAATGAAAATAGGGGATTGTCTGAAAATTTGTTTTCGGTTAAGGAGCTTAACACTATATTGAAATATAAATTTAAATACTTAGGCTTTGGTTTTCCGTGTGGCTTAACCTGTGGAATTTTCAAAATCAAACAAGTTTTATTAAACAAATAAATATTTCCAATTCTAACAAATGGAATAAAAACATTACAAAAAATCTTTTTAATTCAAAAAAACCGAATATAAGAAATTAAAAGAGTTGTTAATCCTCATCTGCGGTTTCTTCAACTTCAAAATCTAGTGTTTCGCCGAAACCCTCGACGTCATCAGTAAAGGAAGACGTTCCTGTATTACTTAAAAAGTTATAGAAACTCCTAGCGTCAGAAGGAATTAATTTTAATATGTCCTTTAAGTCTTTTGTTTTTGCAGAAGACAAGCTTCTCCCTTTGGGCCATAGCAAGGGTAATTCAATATCTTTAAGATACTTCATTTTTTTATTTTTCAAATGTTTTCCAATATCTACGTGTTGCGCAGTCTTCGAATCAATGTTTGATTTAAAAAAGAGCAGTAG
>CAJUYI010001329.1:67062-81702 GCA_910591695.1 Galerucella pusilla
CGCACGGCTGGTGTAAACCCCGAAGTAGGAGTGGGCCAATTGAGGTTAAGCCTATGGCAGGAAGCGCTCACTGCGCTACCTCTGTTGCAGGCAGCCAACGATGCAATTGAACCCAGGTTTTTGTTTAACAAACCCCACAAAATTCAAATAAAACAGAACACAGAGCCAGATGCTGCAAATGCAATACGCATATATACAGATGGTTCAAAAATGAAAGAAGGCTCAGGATGTGGAGTTTACTCGAGAGCACTAAGCCTAAAGATTAAGTGGGGAATGGGAAACAATACCAGCGTGGTTCAAACAGAACTGGCTGGTATCTCAATTGCCACAAAAGAACTAACCAGAAGAGGAAATTCTGGCAAAAACATAATAATCTGCACTGATAGTAGACAAGTCCTATTAGCCTTGAACAGACAACGTGTTATATCGAGGCTAGTACTAGAGTGCCACCAAGATTTAGCTGAGAAGGACAGGATGGACAATGACCTAGGACGACAACTCCTCGGGAGGATGTACAATGGGTCACATATGGCCTGTGGCCTAAGTGCTGTGAGCCTACACACTCACCCTCCCTTCTCTACAGATACAGATAAAGTTGGATATACTAATGGGTCATTCCACGTCAAATCGATCAATATTTGGAATGATTGCTTCTTTAATGTTATGCAACATTAAAAAAGGTGACTGTTTTTCCTGTTTTTTGTTTTAAGTATATCGAAAACTATTGCAAAAAAAAATTTCTGTGTCAGTTTTAGAGGGTATACTACTATAAAAAAAATTTAAAAAAATCTCTAAATTGTAAAAATTTTTAAAAAGTGTATTAACTTTTACATTTCATTCTGTCCAGTGATGTAGCCACACGAAGGGGGGACGAGAGGGGTAAGGCGAACCACCTGCCTTTATATCTACCGGCACTACCGGCTATTAGAAAGAATATTTCACTGAATAATTGAATTATAAATAATGTCAATAATGTTTTTTCCATTATTTTCATATTTATTTTTGTTTTTTATACCCACTGATTTTATGTGTATTTTTTTAATACACCTGATCGTTTGGACTAAAATTCATTAATATGATGAGCTGTACCGAGAGTGGCAAGATATCTTCGAATGGTTTGAAACTAAACTCGTTTTTTCGATCTTTTTTAGTTGTCCACGAGAAATCAATTTATGGTAAATATCTTGGTTTTCACTTCAACCAATCGCTAAAAATTGAAAAATTAGATTAAAAAGTACAACGCTGCGATCTAGATTTATTTCTAAATTGAAAATGTTTTCAACTATTTGTGTTTCTGATGATTTTGATATGTATTATCGGGGACAAACGGCTTTTTTCGAATAGCAACCGTCAACTCGCTCCTCGTGCTTGTTTATAAATATCCGCGCTCTTAAAAAAATTCATACAAGTTTTTTATTATACCTATTATCCAATACCACTTCCTTGACAATGCGCTCTTAAATGATGTCGCCTCTCCCGCCCTTTATCTCTGGCTAAGCTGACTCAGCTATTAAGAATTGCTTTCTTGTTTCTTGTAACCTTAATATTATTTTTTTGTTTCAGGTATGTAACAATTCAACCCATAATAGGTACAACTGCTATAATCAGTAAGTGAGTCTATGTTCTACATAAATATACCTACAATCTCTTGGATTATAATTTTATGATGGTTTCTGACCACTCTGTATACACGATTCTCTGAAATTAATATATATTTCGATTGTTGGACACAATGATAAAGATTAGATTACATCTGCTTGTTATCTAAAAATCGATTAATTTATCACATAAGTGAGCATTCTGGTTAAATATACAAAGAAAATTTGTATTTAAACAAGGTGGATACAATTCAGTAACGAAAGGTCATAATTCATTTTTATTTATAAAATAATCACGTACATAGTACATAGTGTATAATTCAGGATTTCACAAGCCAAGTGATGTCACTATTTTTTTTCAGAAGTCGGAAAATATGTTGTATTTTTTGTAGTATAAAACTTAGATTCTTAATAGTTTATAACGAAGAAATATCACATAAAGGATATAAAACCAGCAAATTCTCTCGATATTCAAAAAGTCAAATAATGTTTACAAAAGCATGACGTCAAATGCTTCTGGTAGATGTTTGAAATAATGAATGTAGAATTGTTTGGAATCTCTGTATTCCATATAATCATGAAGTGTGTCTTAGTGAACATTTATAATAAACAAGATAATTTTATGTTATCACAGCGCAAGTCAAATAATGACATTAGTAGACCAATTTTTGGTACGTTAGGTTACACTGTTGTATTTTTCGTGGGAATCTCTAAATTTATTCCTAATATACACAGCTTGTTCAATTGAAACCCATCTTTGGTCCAAGAAAAATTTATTGACAAGTACAGTTACAAATAACTACCACTACAATTGAGGCACATATCCCATTGTTTCACCAACCGATGTATACCCTGCTTATAGAATTCTTGTGGCTGCTGCTGGAAGAATTCTTTCACAGCGTTTTGTACTTCTGCGTCCGACTGAAAACGGTTACCTTTTAACGCCTTTTTTAGTTGCCCAAAGATGTGAAAATCGCAACGCGATAAATCGGGACTATAGCTAATATCCTCCATTTCTTTCGTTGCAGATTTTCTTTCACACCTTCAGCACACAAAAATTGAATGACCGCACGCTTATCACATTTGGACGGAACAACAAACGCCATTTCAAAGTCACAATACTTAAAATCGCTGTCAAATATAAACGAAATAAACAGATCAGTGTGACTTTTGCATACACTACTAATGTTGGGAAACGTCAGTTGAATGATTACAATTGTTTCCAAGGCTAACCTGACCAAAGATGGGTTTCAGTTGAACAAGCCTCGTATACTAACAATTATACCTCCATTGGTAAAAACCCTACAAAAATCAATATAATATAGAAACCCACTTAAAAAATTTTATTTGTCATGCAAACACACCCCTATAATAAGCAACATTCAAACTGGAAAAAAAAATGGAAATTCCTTCAACCATAAATTCTTGACCTACCAGTGTCTTGTTTAAATAATAAATTGGCCCTTTTAGAACCGCCTTGCCTCTGTATTTATCTATTCTCTTCCTGGCTCAACAAATCCTTATTATTTATAGGAACACTTAAGCAGCTGGAGAACTTCTCTCAAAATATTTACACACCCACACGCTAATACACAAGAAAGTGGCTTGTCTTTGTCAATTATTTATCAGAGGTTAAGTGAAAATATGAATAAACGTTAAATATGAAGGAGATTTTAATGTTTATCTTTTTATGTTCAAATGATTGTTTATTTGCCTTTAAGGATCTTACTGGTTTTAATAAAGATATTTTTTAAACTTTATACAGTGCGGTCGCAAATTTTGCCCATCCTCATAACTTCTGAAAGCATCTAGGTTGAATATAGACTAGAAGTATCTAGGTTTGACTCTAGACTTCTAGACAGTAAATTCCTGTGGAACAATCACGAAAAGCAGAAGTGACTCTGGTCTGCAGGAAGAAAGAATAAAGGAAGAAATTGGGGCCGTAAGAATGCCATAGTGGGACCAATTATAACTTAAGGAGCAATTGTGAAGAATGTGCGATACTGGAGTGAGTTAATCATCACATTCGCTGTAACCTACAAAAACCGGCCAAAACTTAATGCCTGGGCTGGAATTTTAGGCACTACATAAAAAGACCCTTCTTTTTGGACATTTAAACGGTGATAGTTATTTAAATCTATAACAACACCAGATAACTAACGAATTAAATGAAATACTACAATAACAACCAGGAGAGTTTGTTATTGACGTAATATTCCAACCAAACGGTGCTCCCTCATATTACTAATGATAAATGCGCAATCAAACTTTCAGAAATAGAAGGGTTGGTGGAAAAGGAACAATTGATTGGCAACCGCGTTCGCCTGACCAAACTCCATTAGATTTCTTCTGTATGTAATTCAACCTAGTTTCCATTACATAATTTAAAGATAGTAACGCCCTCTATCACACAATTGGATTCAGATACTTGCCACTATTACTAGTGATAGTATAATTACTCTAATTTTTGTTTCATTATTGTATCTCATTCCTTTCAGAAGTTATGAAGGGGGGCACAATTTACGACCACACTGTATGTGTACTAAACTAAACTTTCTCTACAGTATGTATTATGTTCATGTGTATTTTTTATTTCAGGAAGAATTTAATTTTCCTTTCTACGATCGTAAAATCTGTCTGTTCTGTATCGTAATTTTACCATACTGTAATGTCTTCTTAATGCCGACACAATTTACTGGGTCAACATTTGCGAGGTTAGAGTCTCTGTCGGTCGTAAACGGCTTTTTTTCTTGTGATAACTGTTCGTTTCGTACACCTTATAGACCGTGTCACTGAAAATAACGTCGAGTTCCTCTCAAACTACACTCAAAAAAAAATTAAATAGATGAATAATTATTGAAGTAATTTATTCTATAACCAAGATCAAAGAGGGTGTCAGTAATTAACATACACTGTTATCCAAATCAAGCTGCACACAATTAATGTCGAATAAGATAAAACCTTACCTAAACGCTTTACAATTTAGCTTGTTTTTTACTATATAGGGCATGTCCCCACGACAGTTGACAGTTGACAGTTGACAATACCTTGGTGGTAAAACAATAGACATGGTGACAAATTATCAAACAATAAACAACTATTAACCTATATAAAGCCGGCCACTCATGATCCAACACCGCAGTACAATTTTGTTGAATGCAATTACAGTACAATTTTGTCGAAAATCGAATGAGAACACACACGTTTAATTTCGCAGTACGAGTTTACTTTCAACGTGAAAATGTCGGAAGAAAATATACTCGCTCAAAAAAGATAGCAACATTTTTTACTAATTTTAATTCCCTTTTGTATGATGTTCTAAAATTATTAATTTTCTTTTTCACAAAATCCTTATTTGTATCATTTTTTACTTCTGAAACTTCGCAATCAAAGTATCCATAGCTCTTTTTCTAGTATTTTTGTCATGATAAGCTGGCGATTTAATTTACCACAGACACTCTTGTTCTTTGTATAATTCGAAAAAATCTCTTAAAAACGTTGCACTTTCGGCCATTTTTTAGAATTTACTGGCAAATGTTTTGTTTTTCAGCATTCAAGTTGTACGATCAAATCGCAACTCTCAATTCACGTACAAATTAAGCATTCAACCACTCCTGTCGTACTGCAACAGACTGACTTGTCTGTCTGCGATCAAATCAAACCGACTTGGTCTTGCCGCAGGAATACACGATCAAATTACGTCCAATTCTGTCGCATTCGACTAAATCGTACTGAGGTGTAGGATGGTGAGTGGCGGGCTTTATATATTATTAAATATGCAAGCTCAACAATTAAAATAACTTTAAAAGTACACTGAAGCAAAACCAACTAAACTCAAACGTGATCTATCATTATGAATCAGCATAACCTCACTATTAAGTACCTACCACGTGTTCTGAACGCTTTGTTTATTGTATTACCACCAGAATAGTTTGTGACGTCACGTGGACATGCCCTATTTGGTTTAAATCTCGACATAAGCGATACAAGACGAGATACCCATTTTATCTCTTCGCGTCTCACGGCAACACTATTACTACAGTTGAATATTCTTTCACCAAAGGACAAAATACATCTATTTTCTTATTCTTATTAGAATATCTGTATCTCTACCTAACTTATTTTTCGCCATCGTTCTTGCCGTAAAAGTAGATTATACAACACTGATAAAACCGAGATGTTATACGCAACTGACCATTAGGATACGTGTGTTAAACCGCATGTACAATAGCACCAACTGATGCGTGGTATACGCTGTGCGCACGGGCACGCCGTATGCCCTTGCTGACGAATATACGGACTGACGATGCGCTGTACATGTGAAATGACGTATTATGTATAATGGCCCCCGCGGATGATCAGGTCTGACCATCAGTCCCATGTGTAACAGCTCTTTGTGCCATCACCCATGTTATCTACATACTTCCATTCCAGAAGCTTCGTGTATATAGGCCACCAGTTTAACTGAAGGTATCTTCCGTCTGAGTCCTTATAAGCAGAGTATGTGATTAGGTTTCATCGTAGAGCTCACATTTTCTGCACATAGGTTCACTAACTTGGACCATCCCGTGCAGATGCTTCCACAGGGTAGTGTCCAGTCACCAGGTCGGTAACTGCCTTCAAATTTCTCTACCCAGTTTGGTTCCCAGACCAGAGTCGTTAGCTTAAGTTGGATCAGAGATGTGAGCAGATTAAGAGCTCGGAGACAACTGGTGTGTATGGTGTAAATAGTAGAGTACGCGTTCTTCTGATTGCGAAAATCTCCGAACTTTTGGTTTTTAACCAGTTTTCGTTATAAACTCATACTGTATAGTTGGTGTATATAATTTACTTTTACCCAACAACATTGTTTATAAAAACTAGAAACTTAATTGTGTTTTTTCTTTCAAAATTTCGTATACAAAGTATAATTATAAATATATAAAGAAAATGTCTGTAATCAGGTTACGCAAATAAAATCTTAAAAATAGCGTTCTAAATGTTACATAACACAATACTGAGAAAATATCCACTCCGTGTTAACGTACTAATAAGAAAACAGTAGTTATTTGCTCCGTTCCAGATTTCTCCGAAATAAAATAATAACGTTTATTTGTCGCAGTTGACACGAATTATGTCTTTGGAGTAAAACGGTAATGATCTTACTA
Organism: Galerucella pusilla; assembly: GCA_910591695.1. Lineage (NCBI taxonomy): Eukaryota > Metazoa > Arthropoda > Insecta > Coleoptera > Chrysomelidae > Galerucella > Galerucella pusilla. The sequence goes on from CAJUYI010001329.1 coordinate 73,808, forward strand.
AGTGTGTAATAAGAAAATATAACTTTCTAGAAAATTAGTATTTCCAGAAGATGCTCGCAGTAGATAAAGTGATAATAATCACGGAGTAATCACAAAATTTCATGGCAATTGTATTAACAATTCGACATTTTGACTTACAAAAATTATTGGTAGAAAATTTACCGTCTCGGACACGAAACAATGCTACATACCATCTCCGCGACTATGTTTAGCCATTTAGACATCCTGCTCCGCTCCTTATTTTTGAGATCTCGAGATAGCCAGAATGCTGCACCTGAGCGTTTGTGCGTACGCTTATCTCACTCGTTCGTGACTGACGCTTTGCCTACTCACACGTCCATTTCAGTTACCGCTTCTCATGATCTCATTACATTATGGCCTCATGTGTACATTTCGTAGATCAAATCCTGGTATATAAGCAGTCCCATCAACGGGATTCTTTATTATTTTTTTCATGCCACAGGACCCCTATTATTATCCACTAGTTACCCATTTGGGCGCTAGAGTAGAGTAGTGCGATGTGATACGCGTTACAGGCGAATGAAAATTAGGAGTGTAGTCACTTTATTTTGCTTTGTGTTTATATCATTGTACTTTTGACTTAAACATGAACTATATAATATCCGCATCTAAAGCTGCGTCCACATTATGCCGATCATTAAATTTCAAGTTATTACAATAGTCAAAGTCAAAGTCACATTATCAAGTGACATTTTCTGGTGTAGATAAGATAAGTTTTTCTGAATCCACAATTTTTTATTTTTTTGCATAATAATACCGCACGAAACGTATCAAATGATTAAATAAATCGTTTGTCGATGCGATACAAATGGTAATTATCCATAGAACCACAAATTAAAACAGCAAATGACGTTTTCTGATTGTTAAAATAACAATACAAAACGTAGAAATAGCGTGATACGCAGCCTGAAACTCAAACGGCGCGCGCGGTATACCTTTACCTTTTTCACCTGACTGACGGACGTTGTTCTACTGAACACATGACTGACGGATGTTTTGATGTTCAACATATAATTCTGAACCCTCAGACAAAATTTGAAGTTTTAGAAACGAATTGCACTCAATAATTATTTATCATACGTCTATCCGGACTGACTGACGAGCTCTGTTCTAATGTATGACTGACTGACCAACACAACTTTTATTTTATACAATAGAGAAGTTGTATAACAATTTTCAGCTCTTAGAAATTCATTTTGTTCACCCGTCAAATGATACACCTTAATATCGCACCTGAGCCACCTGTTCTACGACACGCTTGACTGACCGGAGCATGTTTGTGTACCCATCGGCTACAACGATTTAACAAAAAACCAGCCTTTAGAAATTGAAACAGTTATTTTGGCCATGGCTCTTGGACTATAACCAAAATGAATACCCGACATGGATCGACAATGTCGGGCGACCATTCACACTGAATCGGCATTGTCGATCGACACCATTCGACATAATGTGGACGCGGCTTAAGACACATCGCACATCGTTCAAGAAGTATAAGACAATTTTTTTTGTTATTTTTATTTCAATGTTTCGATAGTGTTCTATAATCTGGTTTAGTTTCAAAAAAAGAACAAAAGCAACAATGAATATAGCACAAGAAACGTACAGAAAATACTATAAGTAACGAGACCCCACTTGCTTATCAACCGTATAATGTTCAAAGGCCAACCATTTGTGTGGTTTTACCGAGCGTTGTAAAAAGTAAATGTGACAGTGTAGGCTGCTGCTAGGCCAGAAAGGGATAATAGGGAAGAAAAGGCTGACGGGATTCTTTCCCGATCCTCACAAGTTTGTTTCAGCTCCTCTCTTGGCTATTTCAACTGCTATTTCATTTACTTACAATATGATGATGCTGTTCTTGCCTAGTTCATTAGGTTTTTCTAGACATTCCCATACAATTTTAGAACTGATTACACTGCTTGATTGTCCGACGTAATAATGATCCTTTGTCTTCTATATATATTATCAATATTGAACTGGACACATCTTCCAATGGCGTGAAATACCGCTTGAAAGATGCTAGATGTTTTTTCAAAACTTTTAACGTTTTTGGTTCCTGGTTCATACACTCCTCTAAAGAACAAATCAGAATAATAATGCAAAACCCTTAGACTTACTTTAACCTTCTATTTTACGAGTTTTTCGGTAAAAAATGGTACTAGAGGAGAGCCCCTTACTAGCTATCAGTATCAGACTCGCTTCTAATCTATTGGCGAACAGCCAAAACAGAAACTCTGAAAACAAAACGCTGATATTTGCTATTGTACTTGGAATTTTAAAATACAGCTAATACAGATATTTTAACTTCAAAAAGGCGAAATAGGAGACTGTAGACGACGCATTACAAATTCGACTAGTCTTTTTTTTCAAAAGAATGAATATTATTTATTATGTTTTATCACATACGATAGAAGTCAAGAAAAATATTGTTTGTTTCTTAGCAGCGAAATACGATACAAACAAAACCCTCAAGGATTTTCTATTCAAATGTTAAATGACTCACCAGGAGCTGAATGCTTGAATGTTACGTGACCGACATTTTTTTCTAAAGGAGCGCTTATATGAATTAATTTGCTTGTCTTTGAAGAGTTTGCACTTTCGTTTCTTTTCCAATTCTATTTTAGGCCAGGTCGCAAGAAACATAAACTTTAAAAACGAAAATTGAAAAGACTAATAAATGTAATTTTGGGTGTTTGTAATTTCGCAAAATATAATAAACAATGAATTATTGAGATGAACCAGATGTACCAGATTTTTGAATCCGGCCCTATAAATCAATTCAAATTGTGGTTTTTACCATACTGGAGCAAGGCACAAGTTTTTTAGGAGGCATGGTTTTTAAATCGAATAAAACACACAACACACAGATCATCTAGCTAAAAGTCTTGAAATATTCAAAAATAAATATTACTTACATTTTTTGCTTGGAATCACTTTTTCCTGTGGTTAAAATGTGATAAAAAATTTTCGCCCCCGAGGTGGGATGGCAACCACCCCCAAGGCTTTAGCGCCCTTCGGTTCGATATAGATTTTGATCCTTGGGCTATCACCTACCTTCTGTTAAAATTTCAAGTCAATCCATGCTGGACGAAAAAATTGCCAGGTGAAATTCTTCATTCCCTGTACTAATAGTATGATCTTCAGTTCAATATTTAAAATGCACCTAAAAAAAAATTAAAATAATATCTGAAGTACTGGCCTAAGACGGTTTTTGTTATCACTCTGTAACATGAACGTATTATTGAGACGCGCAAAGATTAGCCCTCAGCAGGAAATGATGGTTTACGTGAGCCCTTTGGTCTTTATGTGAAAAGAATTAGTTATAGAAGCTTTTTTATGAGGGTGACTAGATGGATGAGATAATAATTTTATTTAGGGACACTCGTCTTCGTATTGTTAATCTCAGGATCAGTTGAACGAACATGATTTCAAATACACCTTGTTCTCTCTGTCAAATTCTTTCCCATCTAGATTAGATATTAATTTTTGTTGTATTATTTTAACATTTCCGGTTGAAAAACATAATTTTAAATTTTAAAACTGCTTACATACGTCTCCTCTAAATAACTAGCTCTAACGAACTAATTGATGATTAACTTCCTCATTTGCTAGTTGACGGCATTTCATAACGGAGTCGGCTGTTGAATATTTTCATCTAATTTAGGTGATTGTCGTTAAGACCGTAATTTTTTTTGACGCACAACTTTTTATCGCTTCCTGTACGTTGATATCGATTAAGGTCCGGTTCTATCACCTCTGGTCAAAAGTGATGGTTTGTTATTCACTGGTCAGCTGTTGACCTTGAGGTTAGGAAAAAATCTGTTCCATCATCATGTGTCAGCTACTTTTAACCAGTGGTTTTTTTTCTCTGGAGCCGTCCCTTCGCCGGTACCACCTCAGCCTCCTGGGCTTATTGGGGATACTCCTAGTGTTCTGACTACAACCTATTCAGCCATTCCGTTCCCTGTATTAGCTCATACAGGTTCTTTGCATGTTGGTTGTAGAAGTCTTCTGGAGTCATTTGGGTTCTGCCTTCTGTGGTCCAGCGACTCTCAGTTGCATAGTATATGCAGAGCTGTTACGGTATCCTTATTGCATCTTCTGCATGTAAGGTCTCCGTTGTACAGCCCTATTTTGTTTAGGTGCTCCTTTGTGGGAAAATGTCCCGTAAGTAGCCCCGTTATGGTGCGTAGTTTGTTCCTGCTCATTGAGAGCAGTTCTTTCATGAATTTCTTCCCATGTATTTGCCTGGTCGTGTTTTTCCAGTATTTATTGTGTTGTTCTTTCAACCACCCTTTTAACCATGACCTCGTTAAGCATCTGGGGATGCCCACAGCAGGTTCGGGTCCGTTCATCTGAGTTGACGATCCTACTCTTGCGAGTTCGTCAGCTTTTTCATTGCCTGCGATTCCTTTATGACCTGGGACCCACTCCAGTGTTACACTGTTCCGAGTCGCAAGTCTTCTAAGTTCTTCGCCGCATTCCCATACTAGCCGAGATGTCACCCTATAGCTCTGAAGTGCTTTAAGGGCGGCTTGACTGTCACTGTAGATCCTGATCTGCCTGTTGTTGTAGGCTCTCATATTATTAGCCCTTGCACATGCAAGTATTGCATAGACCTCTGCTTGAAATACAGAAGCGTATTTGCCAAGCGAGACGATCCCTTCATATTTGCTCGTCTTGCTGTATATGCCCGCTCCGGTGCCGAGTTCATTTTTTGATCCGTCTGTATACCAGATCAGTTCATTCGCTCTACTATATGGTGGTGCGTTCTCTTCCTCAAGCTCCTTTCGATCTTTGATGACATTCTCGAAGTTCTTGCGAAAGATATATTTGGTGGTCAAGTGGTCTGTTGGCATTTTGAAAATGTCCTCTCCCATGTGCCACGTCATGGTCTGATGCTTTTTCCAGTCGGGTTAGTGCTGCCCTTGCTTCGCACATTATGACACAATGTAGTGGAGGAAGGTCTAGCATTGTCTCCAGTGCCGCTGTAGGACTGGTCCTCATTGCCCCTGTAATGCCAATGCATGCAAGTCTTTGGACCTTGCTTAGTTTTAGGATAGCAGAGGATTGTCTGATCTTTGGCCACCATACCAGAGATGCATATGTGATCCTGGGAATGACAACCATTTTGTACAGCCAGTGTACCATGCTGGGTCTAAGTCCCCATTTAGTGCCGTAAGTGCGTCTGGCAACCATGAAGGCCACCTTTGCTTTCTTGATCACGTGCTGGAGGTGTCTCCCCCATCGGAGGTGATTCTATGAGCCTGCTTCTGAGCATGCAGTCTATCCACCTGCAGCTCGTGGCATCGATCCCAGAATTCCACGTCGCCTTAGCCATAGATTCGTAGGAGGTGTTGTCAAAAGCTCCTTCTATATCAAGAAAGGCTGCGAGCAATACCTCTCTGTTTTCCAGCACGTATTCAGCCCTTTTTATGAGTTGATGTAATGCTGTTTCGGTTGATTTTCCCTCTCTGTATGCATATTGATCTCGGTGTATTGGTCTTGTAGCCAGTATACCGTCTCTGATATGTCTGTCGAGAAGTTTCTCAAGAGTCTTTAGCAAAAATGACATTAGACTGATTGGTCTCAAAGCTTTAGCCGTGTCCTGTCCAAATTTTTCAGGTTTTGGTATCAATGTAGCTCTGATGCGTTGCCAGGTTCTTGGAATATGCCCTAGAGCTAGGCTAGCTCTGAGCAATTCACTTACCCTGTAGTGGTTAACCAGTGGTTACTTAACATCGATAGTTTTCGTGAATGTACATTATAAAGATATTGTACAAAATTTGACTTTCCGGCCTAAAAATTGCATATAAAAGTTTGGTTATAGGTATGTCTTGTTATAGACAAATAATTATATTTCTCTATGCACCTTGTTTTGTCAGATTGTTTGTTTTCGTTTCTATAATGGAAGAACAAAAAAAAAGAAAAGTAGGGGTAAAACTTAATGTTCTATTGATATTAACCAAAAAATATTATAGAATAAAACCACAGATGCCGTAACCTGGAAGGTAAAGCAGCAATGTTGGAAAAACATTGCCGCTGAGCTAAACAGTTCCGGAATTTATGGCAGAAGGTCTGATCGTCACTGAGAATTTCATAGTAATTCACCCTTTCTCGGATTAATTTTTGTCTTCGAGGTTGTGGCATGGGAAAGGATAGCTCATCCTCATCTGAGCCATCAAGTCCGAGATCAATCATTATTTTCATCATGATACTTTATAGGATTTATATTAAGCGCTAACGTCTTTTATTTACATGTAGTCAATTAAAAATTAATGAAGATGTGCTGTGACAGAAATATATTTATTTAGAATTGTCAAGATTGCAAATTAAAATGTCACCAAAATTAGGTTAACCAGTGGTCACAGTCTTAACAAGAACTCAAAGTGCCTGTTACTTTATCCTTTGGTCAAAAAACTATGGTTATAACGAAGCAAGCGGTCATAGAACAGTATACCTTTTGTCAGATCTTGTTAACCATAACTAGAACTCTTAACCAGAGGTGATAGAACCGGCCCTAAGCCGTTGAAACAAACTATAGGTATTTCAAAATTAATACACAGATCATTTCAATAAAAACTATCCACTCCATATAATATAATACTGAAGGCGTCACTATTATGAAAAAATGGAAAAACGTCCAATACGAAGCCTACTTAAAATAGATCACGCGTTGTCTTTGTTTACAATAGGTTTTTCTTGGGACCGTCCAGACTATAATAATACTAAGCGCTGGTTATCGTTGCTAAAACCGCGAGGATTAACCTGTTTTTTCTCTGTGCGCAAGCTTAGACTATAATAGTATAATTATGTATTAGTGTGGTGTAAATCATACTACTCAGGAATGAAAAAATTACTCGACAGCAAAGTATGAGTTTCATAAATAGCTACTGAGTTGTTGCCACTTACACCATGCTATCAATAATTTTCAAAAGTTACTATGACAAATTTTTTGTTTGCAAATTTAAGTTAAATATTATTCTGGGGTAGAATTTGATTGCAAAAATGCTATATAACGATAGCTTGGCCCAGTTCAACATTCTTAAATACACATCTAATATTATAAATAAATGTAAGAAATGCAGGAAGTCTTTCGAAAATGCTGTATCAAAATGTATTTATCGTTCAAGATTTGGCACGAGCTCAAAGAGATAAAGGATGACGATAAGTGCAATAATTTTTAAGCGTCATAGATTAAACTGGAGTATATTTTTCTAGAACTGGTGGGAAGAATGTTCAAATACTTTCTTACTATCTGTTTCCATTGATTACAAAAACTTTTTCATATACTTTTTTCTGGGCTGGTAGATATTCGAATTTATTACTATCATTTATTCACATTTCATTTCACGAAGAACATTTTTCTCTGTTACGAAATGTTTCGGAAAACATGTTGACCTTTTTCCATTCATATCAATTGGAACCGTCAAAGTTAACAAGTAATTAAAGTTTCAGAATGTTTATTAAATTGAGGTTTAGCTTTCTGCTTCAATACGAACTTCATCTACCAAGTTTTAGTAAAGTTGACGAATAAAAAAATAGTAGATTTTTTTTCATCTAAAAGTCTTTTTTAGGCTCTTCTTTTGCTCATGTAAAAACTTTTTGGAGTCACAGCATCAAAAAAAATAAAACTGTAGCTTTGTATATACTTATTATTTTCCCAACTTGTGAGGAAAGTGTTACTTTTCCGCATGCGTCGTTCGAACATGGGGAAAGATCACATTACGTATGTGTTAGGAACAACATTTTTTCTATGACGTGCGTTAAATGATCATTTAATTAGACATAGGACAGGAAACTAACATGGAACTCTCATCTACACAGCAGAGCAAAAAGAGCATATGTGGCTTATGAGCAGTGTCGGAGGACAG
>CAJUYI010001330.1:0-35464 GCA_910591695.1 Galerucella pusilla
GGGGGGGCTGGCGACATATATGGCTGTAATTGTTTACAACAATGGGTTGGGCGAATTTTATATCTAGTACAAAAGTCATAGAACGAAATGACATCGTTCAATTTTCAACCCTATGGGGGGGCTAGCGACATATGTCGCCAGCCCCCCCCTTTCATTTGTTAATAACTTTTGAACATCACTTGTACAAAAATCAATTATGCTTGTACAAAAATGTACATAATTAGTACAAAATTGCTACGTATTCAATTTTATGATTGAGGTTTTGGGGGGGCTGGGGACATGTACATATGTAATTGTTGATAATAAATACATCAATCAGCCACAGTCTAAACATCAGTTATCATTAAACCGAGTTAAAGTGTTTGATACAACTCGCTCTAAAGGTTAGGTAATGGTAAATAAACATAAATAATACATAAATAAAACGTGAATTTATAAAGTTCCTGAAAGTGGTAACAGTTTAAAAATGAATCGTAGAATCGTTCCAACAATGCATAGGGTATGATGTTCATGGATTAATTCACGTACAGGTTCTCGAACGTTTGATTCGTACATAAATAAGCTCACGAACGTTCACGTACTAATCAGAAGGTGGTTGTTGGATCAAAACTTCTCCAATAAGAAGATCTCTTACGCTTTATTTGAGGTCAATAGGTCATGTCCACGTGACGTCACAAACTAGCCTGGTGGTAAAACAATAAACAAAGCGTTCAGAACACGTGGTACTTAATAGTGAGGTTATGCTGATTTATAATGATAGATCGTGTTTGAGTTTAGTTGGTTTTGCTTCAGTGTACTTTTAAAGTTATTTTAATTGTGGAGCTTGCATATTTTAGTATATTAAAGTATAAGTGGATATTAAGGTCTTTAAAACACGTCGGCGAAGCCGGAGTGCTCGAAATAAAGCAAGTGTTTTAAAGACCAGTTATCCACGAATACTTTACGCTATTTTTTTTTATTGGTGCACTTTGAAATTATAAATACTGGTCGATAACTACTACAACAACAAGAAATGGAAATTATAGATGGAAATAAGAACTAAATGTTATATGGTTGAATTCGTGATGTATATGATGTATACCTTGCGTTGTCATGGAAATGAGAAAAACATAAACTAATTTGTATTTTGATGGAAGTTCAACCTTATTGAGTTCTGTGAATGTCAATAGTATTAATTTAAATACCATTTCCTAAGATTTGAAAAATCGAAATATTAATATTTCAAGCAATACCAACGGCACTTTCCATTTTAATTTATAAATTTGACATTGTTAAATATTGTTCGAATATAAAAGTTTTGACGTTATAAACTACTCCTATCAGATCAATGATGTAAAAATTGTATTTTTTCAGAGGGTCTACAAATTAATATGTAAAATCGATTTATCCTGGAAACTGAACTAGATAGGTATAGGGAAATGTTAATGAACTCACATTATTTTTAATGGTACAATTCAAAAATGTGATGAAATACAGGGTGTTCCATTTATAGGAACCTAACTTTGATACGGCACGCTTTTTTGGAGCACCCTGTATATTCCAAAATATTTTTAAATTATAGTCCTAAGTCATCTACTTAATTCTACGTCTAATTTTCTCTGATTTTATTTGCCGTTAAGACGCCAGAGAATAGTTCGTTCATAGTGCCCCACCCTGTATATGCATACAGTTATTCTGGATATAAAGTTATATCAGAATTTATACCTAGAATAAAACTAGTTGGTTTTACGATGCTTTTTTACACCGGTATAGCAATTATTGGAGTAGGAATTGCTATACCGATGTAAAAAAGCATCGTAAAACCAACTAGTTTTATTCTAGGTAAAAATTCTGATATAACTTTATACCCAGAATAACTATACCTAGTATAAATCTCTATTGTAAAACCGGCCCTTAAACACGCTGAGGCGTGCTTAAAATAGGTAAAATGGTTCACCAATAAAAAAAAATTTGTTATTAAAATATATGTTTTGTTTATTAGCTAGTATATTGTTATAAATGTTGTAACCCTTGTTTATGTATCCTCATACTAAAGAACAATAAAGATATATATATATCTATCTATCTACTTCTTGTGCTTAAAACAAGTTTTTAATAAAATTAGAAGCATCAAAAAAATATCTCCTTCATTGACCTTTCTCCTATTCTTGATAATTACTAGTAATTTGCAGGCTTACAATACCGGCTTAATAAATTTTGTTGAATGGAAATGGCTTCTGTAAAGTAATTTAACATTTCGTCAAGTAGAATAGTTGAGAAAATCAAAGGAAGAAATGACAAATAGGAAAAACAATGGCGAAGATGGTCTTATCAACTATATAAAGGGGATTCCAGAGATTTCAAAAAAGTAAAAACTTCAACTAAAGGGTCAGATCCAAAATTTAAGCTTTTCGTAATACTGGGCATTGAAACGACTACACCATAATTCTACTAGTGGAGACATGGCCTACAACTGAAATTGCGAATGAAGACTTTGGTTTAAAAAATTATAATATATTTGTCCACGACCACCTAATAATAAGTCAATATTTTACCTCCTAACTAAAGGTATATGGTACCCATATATCAACTGTCGTGAATTATCGTTCATAATACACTGTAGTGTATTATGGTTCATAATTCCCGACTAGAGATGGGGGTACAATATGAAATAAACTATTAAATCTGTGTATTTTGTTCAGGAAATTTGTTTCTGACATATATCGTATCTATAAAATATTGTAAATTTTAGTATTGATACTTTTCATAACGATATTTTCTAATATTAGGTATTTTAAAACAATATATTTATAACGGTACGTTGTATTGATACTTTCTACAGTATCGCCCATCTCTATATATGTCAAATTATTTGAAGTAGCTGCCACAACATTTTGAGGTTAGTAATATGCCAAATCGCTACTGACTTTTACTTATTAATAAATAAATTAAGTGTCGTGGACAAAGTATAGTATTCTACTCGCAATTTATGGCCATAATTCACTTGGGTGACTTGCGCCCCTCGCCTGCGGCTCGTGACGCAAACGTCACCCATCGTGAATTATGGCTATCATAAATTGCTCGTTTAATAATATACTATTAGATGCGACCGTAACTTTCAGGTCACGAATAAAAAACATGGCGGTGGTGGTAATATAATGATACTACTTGGTGTTGTTTAACGCAACTCGTTCATATGTATTTTATAAAATTTGTAAAACCAAAGTATTAGGATTGAATGCTATTGTGCATATTTTAAATTAACTTTCCATTTCATTTGAAACAATTGGAGGTATATCTTCGGCCAAAACTGAGTTTTCTATTGAATTAATTTCACCATCACGGCTGCCTTCTGCAAAAATAAAAAAATATATATAATGCCCAATAAATGTGAATATATCAGCACCTTTATCGTTGTTATCGACATCAGTAATTCGAATGTCCCTTGGTAAAGATTCATTAGTCATAATTTCGGTAGATTTTTTTACGATCGGTTCTTCTCTTTTATCGTGAATTCTGGGATCTATTGTGATTGATTTGGTGCAATCGAAAGTTTTATAAATTCCTACTAGATTATCACATAATTCGAACATATTAGGACGCAGAGAAATAATGATAAATTGGGCGTTTTTGGTACGTTGCTAAAAATTGTCATTAATAGTAATTAAACACTACAACTATATTCCTAATTATTTACCTTGATATAATTAGCCACTATTGACACATTTTTAAAATCCAAAGCTGCGTCAATTTCGTCCATAACGTACAACGGTGAAGGTTTGTAATAATGTAAAGCAAAAACAAGTGCCAATGAAGACAAGGTCTTCTCTCCTCCGGACAAATTGGAAATCTTTTTCCAAGACTTTTTAGGCGGTCTAACACTAAAAATAAATTACATTTAGCTATTATATTACCGCCAAAATATTATCTTGGGTCTGGTTTTTAGGTGTACACTGTTGATATACTAAGAATATTTGACTAACGAAAAGAAATATAAAGAAACTTTGGAGATGGGAAGGAATGTGTGTCTGAAAATAGTCTAGTTAGATTCTATATTATCAACCTCGTAGCCTGCTATATCAGTGTTATTTTCTACATACAATGCGTCAATGTAATCACTCGAAGTATCATTCTTGTTTCTATTTAGGGTTTTGTTACTTCTACTGAAAACCAACTACTATAGAGGATTAACGAAACGTACATTTTTCTAAAAGTAAATTAACAAGACAACAAGACATGGGTTTTGTACATGGCAAGGAAAGGGGAAATTGGAACCAAATAAAAAAGCCAATATAATTTATAGTATAGACAAGTCGTGAATTAATACTGGAATTATCAATGAGCAAGTATGGCTAGAAAATCTACGATAGGCTTTTGTGAATGTACCACTGATTAAAAAAACTCCGACCGGAAGATAATTTTGACATGACTTTTCTTACTAAAAAAGGTGCTGAAGATTACCGCGACGGAAATGTATCTGATACATTGAAGACACTTTAATGCCAATTCTTTTAAAAAATGATGAGTGTGATTTTAATGGATTATGCATCCTATTATTCTGAAAAACGTAAGCTTCGCCAAACAATATTGGGCGAAACGTTCAATAGTCATGATGACAGTCACTGGGAATCACTAAAGTATTGATTTGATATAATTATATAAGATACAGAGATTCCAAATAAATCATTTATTTTTATTTTACATGTGTAAAGTGTAAAGTAAAAATGTAAGCACAAAATTTAACCATCCGCCATCTTATCTCAAACACCAATCAGAAGAAAGTGACGTCGTACTCTCGCAAATATCTATGATCCGACATCTGTTTTGAATTACATTGTGGAACCGCACACCATCGATACACATTAGGATTCATCTCTATGATAACTAATCGCACAAAATAATCCAAATTTTGTTGATGTATCAGAATAAACTCTTAGCCTGCAAGCTGTCAAGTGTTTGAAGTTTTACTTTGACACATATCATAGATAACCTATCGACACATATCACCTATAAATGGTATTTACGAATTGATGATGTCATAGACAGGTGCCATTACTATTCTATCGTTTTGGCGCATAATTTTAAATGTGTTTTTAGAAGTTGAATTTTTCCTTTAAAAACTTTTTGTCTTACAATAAATAACATTTATTGTAGATACATGGCATACAAATCCAAGAGATAGTAAGGGTTGATAAGCGAGGGTTAAAAATTGATAAAAAGGTGGAAAAAACAATCAGCTTATGTATACCGAAGAGCAATTTCACAAGTATAATATGAAAGTTACGATTAATATATTATATTATATATTTTGGTGACTATATAGGATACACAGATTCTAAGAAAATTACTTATTTTTACATTACATGTGCGATTTATGTAATTTTGGATATTAGAAGACATTTCTTGGCTTAAAATTAACGTTAACTTACTTGAACTGTATACCTTCCGAAAACGGATCATAAGTATCTACCATTTCAAAATCCGCATCACCACCCAATGTAATCATCTGATACATTTCCTTTAATTTCAATTTGATGATATTGTAACCCGTTAGAAATTCTTCACGTCGTCTACTTTTCAAATTATCAAATAATTTTCTCATTTCCAGTCTTTTCGTACTTATTTCCTCCAACTCCTTCGACCGTTTTATATAAACAGTTTGTTTCTTTCTATATTCCTACAATTCCGAACAAAATAAAATAATTCAACTAGATGACAATATTCATAAAACTCACATCAATTGCATTAAGATTCGGTTTTGCCACTTTCAAATGGGTTTCAGCCGCTTCCAATTCTCTTTCTATTTCTTTAGCATCCTTTTCGTCCAATTCTTCGCGTGTGAATTTCACAAGTTCCACGGCAGATTCGTTGGGAATGTCTTGAAGCTTTAAATGAGATATCTACAAAAGTATACATATTATTACATATTATGATATGGAAGTGAGATTTTTGTTTTCACCTTAACTTCCAGTTGATGTATGGCACCTTTACACTCATTTATTTTACCATTTGCTGTTTTTAATTTTTGATCAATGTCTACTTTTTCAGACTTCAGCTTATTCTCTTCTCTAACTAAAGCTGCTACTTCTTTTTTAATGTCTGCAATACGGAAAATAGGATAATACCCTTAGAATTATCAATACAAGAGACAAAATGATTCATTAATAAAATCGCATCCAATATTGTATCCTGATTTTCTGATTGGCAGCACCGTAGTTTATAATTTTTCATTGCCAATACCGTGAGGTTTTCAACGGAGATATCTACTCAAAATTACTGACAGAACAAAAATACTCTTTACTTTTTACAGTTTGGTGCAGGGGACCAACCAAACAATCAAGGGGATAAAGGTATGCATGGTATGGAAAAGCATACTAAAAAAAGGCATTCTGCTGCAGTGTTATCGGGGACTTTGTCAGACAGTAAATGAAAACTATTTACATTCGGCGTAAATTTATTGTGAAACTGAAATTTTTCCAGTAGTGTTAGTTGTAAATTATAAAAATTATTTTTCACTACAAAATAATTTTGATATATGTAAGTACAATTCCATTACACTGCAATCAATAAAATCGTAGATTTGTGAAAACGATTGATTTGGTGAAGATTGCTCTAATTGATCCAACCCAAAGATCTTCAGGGTATGGATTTCTTGGCGAAGGTTATTTCTTTTTGCCTACTTTTGTGAAAACTAATTTAAAAAATAGGTTCTATTTTTGAAAGTTCTGTGAACTTATGTAAAATAGGCTCCTTCCACACATTTTTTCATTGCATATTCCAAAAGACCGTGTTGAGTTTAGTTGTCCATAATTTCCTGAGTTTTTTTAATCTTATTTAAATAAGTTATCAAGAAGGTTCAAACTTGAAACACATCGTACTAGGCTAAGTTCGAGAACATCGCACTAGTATGAAATTCAATTATTTTTGTGTCCGAGATCTCTTAAGCGTCTTCTTGTTGTGTCCTCCACAGTTCGAGAACTCCTTAGAGCGACGCTCAAATTACACCAGTCCCGACTCGGTTAGAAATCGCACCTGTCAGTTTGGTTTGAATATTTTGTGGTTAGAATTTAGATTGGTATGTATGACTATTAATGTTTATTAAATTTTTAATTTGAAAATAAATTAATTTCCTTCTCCTATTCAAATTGGCGTGCCTAGAGTTTTTAAAATTTTTCTGCTTAAAACTCTTAGCGCCAGATTCGTTAATGTTAGACCTAGATTTTTTCTTAAGTGGGTCGTAGAAAAAATATGCTGTTCGACTCGTGTGGATTGTCCATATCACACTTGAACGATTGAGCACTCCGCCTACGGCGCCGTGCTCAAACTTCGTCCTCGTGCGATATGGCCATCATATCCACACTAGTTGCACAAACTACTATTTCTATCAAAATATGCCCTGTTGTTTCCAAGACTTTGTGCAAGACGTGACAACCTCGCGCATTCCGCCGACACAACGAAAGTAGCCTTGGCCACGTCGGCGACGGCACACCGGTATGTGAAGGGGGAAATAAAGACAGAGTGAAAAGAGACTTCACGAAAACAACTCGTATAATGTAATGCTTGTATTTTACGTACCAATTGTTTGTTAACACCTAAATAAATATGTTATACCTACAAAAATAAACCAATTTAATACATGGTCCATCGATGCCTGATATTTCCATTGAATATTTGGAAACAGAAACCCGAATTAAGTGAACATAATCGAAAAAATACTGTTACAACTGTGGTTCGTTTGCCGGCTGAAAGAAGTTTACCGCCTTTTTTTGTGATTTCAGCATGGTAACAGGTCAGTGCGTTCCATTTTATCAAATTTCTTACCTTCCTATCATTACAAAGATAGATTCGATTTGTTTACTATTTCCTCTGGGATAAAACCTTCATTTCAATTATGAAAATAGTGTAATTCTTGACTATTTCTCTTCAGTTTTTCAAACATTAAGCTCAATTTACAAGGTTTTTTACCTTTATTGAATCAATTTCACAAAAATAGTGTAATTTTTGACTATTTTTTAAATTTGTTACGTAGGTACTTGCATTTTTATTGATTAAATACCCCAAAAATAGTGTAATTTTCGACTATTTTTATATAAATTAAGCACAGCTTACATTTGTTGGATTACTACCACATAAATAGTGTAGTTTTCGACTATTTTCCTTTCTTGCACTTTGATACTAAGCTTAATTTACGTGTTTGCATGACATTGCTTTGGTATTAATGAAATAGTGTAACTTTTGACTATTATAATCTTAATATATGTTAAGAGTCTGCATACACAAGTGAATTATCATTTAATAAAAAAGAGTGTTTTGACCGTATTTACTCCGGGTTGTGCTTTCAACGAAAGATAGTATAATTGTGTCTATTGTTAGTAACCTTATTTACATTTGAACAACCTTTTATTAGCCTTAATTTAAAAAAAGGGTGTAATATTTGCTATATTTCAAGTTGAAATAAAATTGCTTCTCATAGAATTTCTTGCCGTACCTATTTAATCACCATAGTATGGGCGCTCCGCTGCAAAAAACTGTGTAATTTAAATTTCCTTTCGTTATTGATATTTTTTGCGGCAGTATGACTGATGTCAAATTACTTACTGCCCGTCGAGGAATTTTAAAGGCCTCTCTCACACGTTTTCAAACCTTTCTTAATAAATTTGTCAGCGAAGAAAATAAAAATGTCATTGATCTACAACAAAGATTAGACAATATCGTGCCGTTGTTGGACGAATTTAACAACCTACAATTTGATATTGAAATCGCATCGTCAGGTGATGATGAGATTCAAATTGATAAAGATACCCGCGAACAATTCTAAAATACATATCACACGGTCGTCGCTAATGCAAAAAGCGTTATTAAACCATTAAATATTGATTTCAAGTCCCAGTCAGTCAAATCTGCTTTCGGAGGTAGCGTAGTTTCGACTCAAATTCAAAATTTTAATAATCCCAACCAGGGTCCTTCAAACAACCAGTTTTCGGATCCCCTTACCAATGATCTTCTTCAAGGCCTGCTATCGCAAAATTCAACCATGAATATAGGTCTTAAGCTACCAGACATCAACCTACCCAAGTTTGATGGCGCATTAGATGACTGGCTTTGCTTCAGAGATACTTTCAGATCAGTTATCCATGAAAAATCCAATTTGTCCGGAATTCAAAAATTTCATTATCTGCGGCTAGCCTTGAAGGGAGAAGCTGCTGAAATCCTGCGGGACATGCAAATCTCGGAAACCAGCTACGAGTTAGCTTGGAAAATTCTTCTCGACCATTATGAGGACTCTAATGCCTTAATAAACCATCACATTAGAACACTAATAAATATCTCTCCAAAAACGAAGGAATCACATTCTAATATAAAATCACTACTTATGCTCATCAATCATAACATAACTGTTCTAAAAAACCTAGGTGAACCCACCGAACATTGGGACTCTATAATCATAAACTTGATGTATCTAAAATTAGACATACGCAGCAAACAGAAGTGGGATTCCAAATGTTTAAAGCTAACAAAACCTCTCTTAAGTGATTTTACTGAATTCCTAACGAATCGTTATAAGCTCCTACCCAAATTTCCTAAGGACACCTCTTCCCTTCCCTCGCAATCTTTCTTGGTTAACCCAAGGAGCAAAGGTAGATCCTTAACAACTACAAGCGGATCAACCTGTCCGCTATGTAGTGAAGCACACGTAATATTGAATTGCTCTAAATTCACCTCCCTTTCTCCAAAGATACGCTACGATGAAGCAAGACGCTTAAATCTGTGCTTCAACTGTTTGCGCGAATACCATCCGCTAGGTGAGTGTAGGTCAGGTAAATGTAGAAAATGCAACAAGCCACACCATACCCTACTCCATTTTGAATTCTTAAAACCCAAACCGCAAGGCAAAAAACATGTTCCCAACGAACAGCTGAGCAAAGAATTAGAACCTAATCAACCTAATTCAAACATTCCTTCACCTTCGTCGAGTTCACAGACTTATTGTTCGTTTAGTAACAATTGCATTGTCTTATCAACCGCTTTGGTTACAGTCCAAAACGTACATGGCATACCCGAGCAATGTCGCGTTCTACTTGATTCTGGCTCTCAGATCAACTTTATCACCAAATTTTGTGCTAGCAGATTGGGTCTTAAACCCGAATTAATCCAGGGAACTATTACTGGTATAGGTAACCAGGCTTCAAAAATCAGCTCCAAGATCAATATCAAGTTATCTTCACGAACTTGTGCCTTCAATGTCGAGTTGTCATGCTTACTCATGAAAGACATAACTTCTAACCTTCCATGTGTCACCTTTGACAAGGCTGCACTGCAAATCCCACCTAACTTAATTTTAGCCGATCCCATGTTCAATGTTAGTTCAGAAATTGACATTTTGTTGGGAGCAGAAATATTTTGGGACCTTCTCTGTGCAGGCCAAATTAAGCTTGGCGCAAATCTCCCCACGCTCAAAAAATCAACATTAGGATGGATAATTTCTGGCCCTATTTCCCTACCACGGAAACTTGAAACGCTCCTGATCATACAGATACAACCCTTCACGCTGTATGTTTCCTTACCCAAGAAACCATTCCTGATCAAACTTTGGAAGAATTGAATAATAATGTTCAGCGGTTCTGGCAGATTCAGGAACCACCCGTTAATAAAGTGCACTTAGCCCCTGAAGAACAATTATGTGAAAAACATTTCCTAGAAACTCTTGCCCAAGATGATTCAGGGCGATTTATTGTTAAGTATCCTTTAAAGGAACCCCCAAACCTACTAGGAGAATCTCGGTCCATAGCCGAAAGACGTTTCCATTATTTAGAAAATAAACTTATTAGAAATTCTAACCTCAAAAATCAATATTCTAATTTCATTCACGAATATACCCAGCTGGGCATATGTCACTGGTGTCAGACCCATCCTTTACACCAATATTACCTGCCCCATCATTGCGTGATCAAGGAGGATCATTCAACTACCAAGCTACGTGTAGTTTTTGACGGCTCTTCAAAAACTTCATCTGGTTATTCTCTCAATGATATCTTGATTTCAGGCCCAACAATCCAAAACGATCTATTTTCTATCCTGTTGCGTTTTAGAAAACATGCTTACGTTCTCACTGGTGACATAGAAAAGATGTATAGACAAGTCCTGATTGACAAGGATCATCGCAAGCTCCAATGCATTCTTTGGCGCGATGATCCAACTCACCCCTTATCTGTATACCAATTAAACACCATCACGTATGGCGTAGCTTCATCTTCCTTTTTGGCAATCAGATGTCTTCACGAAATCGGCCACCAATTGGCTGCTAAAAATCCCTCAATTAGTTCCATAATATTAGAGGACTTTTATGTTGACGACCTCCTCACAGGTGGGTCATCTTTAGCCGAGGTTAATAAAATAAAGAAAGAAATCTCAAGCGCACTCTCCTCTTATGGATTTCCACTTAGAAAGGTAAGGTCTAACCTAAACGGGAATGCATATGGCGTCAATAATCAGCCATCGCTAACAGTTGATTTGTGTTCAAATGAACCAGTAAAAACGCTAGGTCTTCTATGGAATTCTGATACAGATACTCTAACTTACTCAGTAAAATCTAATCCCCGTCAAGGTTGTGTGACAAAAAGATCTATTCTTAGCCATACGTCCCAAATATTTGATCCCTTGGGATTACTCTTACTATTCATTATAACCGCCAAAATTATTTTACAGAAACTTTGGCAGCTGCACCTTTCTTAGGATGAATCGGTACCTCTAGATCTCCACAGCAAGTGGACAACATTTAAAACAGAAATTTCTCATCTCAATATTATTTCATTACCAAGGCATGTCATTTCTAAAAATGCTAAATTTATTGAATTGCACGGATTTGCCGATGCTAGCCAAATCGCTTATGGAGCGGTCATTTATGTTAAATCCGTCGATGAAAATGGATTAGTACATTGCCATATTCTTTGCTCCAGAAATAGAGTAGCTCCGTTAAAAACCTTAACGATCCCTAAACTGGAGCTATGCGCAGCCTTACTTTTAGCAGAGCTTGTCCAAAAGGTTGCTAATGCAATAAAGCTAGATATCCAAGGTATTTATTATTACGCTGACTCTACTATAGCACTTTCCTGGATTAAGGCGTCGCCACACATGTGGAAGGTTTTTGTTGCCAACCGTGTATCACAAATACAGAGTCTAAGTAATCCTGATCATTGGTTTC
Source organism: Galerucella pusilla (assembly GCA_910591695.1). Classification (NCBI taxonomy): domain Eukaryota; kingdom Metazoa; phylum Arthropoda; class Insecta; order Coleoptera; family Chrysomelidae; genus Galerucella; species Galerucella pusilla. The sequence continues at coordinate 12,182 of CAJUYI010001330.1, forward strand.
ATACAACGACAGAAACTAATTCCGCCGACTTGTTGACTAGGGGCATATCACTTTCGGAATTAAAACATTCTAAGTTATGGTGGTACGGTCCTGATATAATAAGAAACCCAATCAATCAGCAACAGATCTCACCTTTATCTGAAACTAACCTTTTTGACCTGCCCGAGATCAGTTCCAAGGCAATAACGTTATCCGCCACTGCAACCACAGACTTTCATATTCTACCTCATCTAAACAAGTTCTCAGATCTGAACCGACTCATAAGAGTCTTTGCTCACGTCTTAAGATTTTGTCATAATTTGAAACATAAGGAGAATAGAACTATCGGTTGTTTGATCCCGGGAGAACTGGATAATTCCTTAAGTCAGCTAATTAAAATTGTTCAGTCTGACCATTTTTCAAAGGAGATATCCGAAATATCAAAAAATGGTATAATTCCTAATAGTAGCCCTGTTTTTAAACTATCGCCATTTTTGGATGAATCTGGAATTATGAGAGTAGGCGGAAGGCTCAAACTCTCAACTTTTAATTTCTTCAAAAAACATCCTGTTCTTCTTCCTAAAAATTATAACCTTTCAATGCTCCTTGCAAGGCGAGAGCATGTAAGATTGCTGCATGCCGGACCTCAATACACACTTGCTTCCTTAAGAGAGAGATTTTGGCTTCTTAATGGTAGAAACACTGTTAAAAAGGTAATTCGCAATTGTACTGTTTGCTTCAAATGGAATGCCAAATCTGTCACGCCCGCGATGGGAGAGCTTCCCATAGAAAGGGTGTCCCCTTCTAGACCCTTTTTATTCACCGGCATCGATTATGCTGGTCCCTTCAAATTGAAGGACAGAACCACAAGGAACTACAAATTAACTAAGGCCTATATTTGCCTATTTATCTGCATGTCTACCAAGGCCGTGCACTTAGAGTTGGTAGGGGATCTGAGCACCGACTTGTTTTTAGCAGCCCTTAAACGGTTCATAGCTAGGCGCGGAAAGCCCAACGTTATTAACTCCGACAACGGCACGAATTTAGTAGGTGCCTCAAATGAAATAAGGTCTTTTCTAAAATGGGCTTCAAGGGAAGTCACCGACAACCTATCTGTTGAGGGCATAACTTGGAGGTTTATACCCGCCAAGGCTCCTCATTTTGGGGGTATATGGGAAGGAGCGGTTAAATCTGTCAAGCATCACTTGCGTCGCATAGTAGGAAATACACCTCTTAACTATGAACAATTTTATACGGTTCTTGTACAAATCGAATCAGTTCTTAACTCCCGTCCATTATATCCTTCCTCTGATGACCCCAACGACCTTTCTCCTCTCACACCCTCGCACTTTCTGATTGGCGCATCATTGGAGGCTATTCCAGAACCAAATCTAGTATCCATTCCTGACAATAAACTCAAACAATTCCAGTTAGCACAGAAATTGGTTCAACAGTTTTGGCAAAGATGGTCGAAGGAATATATTTCTCAATTGCAAACAAGAAGCAAATGAGTTCTCATCCGAGAAGACAACTTGCCTCCTCTTCAATGGAGATTGGGCCGAATAACTGAGGTCTTCCTTGGTAAGGACGGCATCATACGCGTTGCGTCCGTGAAAACTTCATTGGGCATTCTCAAAAGACCCGCTAATAAGTTATGTGTGCTTCCAAATCAAAAACTTTAAAGCCTCGCCTGGAGGCTTTCAAGGGGGGCGATATGTTGTTTCCAAGACTTTGTGCAAGACGTGACAACCTCGCGCATTCCGCCGACACAACGAAAGTAGCCTTGGCCACGTCGGCGACGGCACACCGGTATGTGAAGGGGGAAATAAAGACAGAGTGAAAAGAGACTTCACGAAAACAACTCGTATAATGTAATGCTTGTATTTTACGTACCAATTGTTTGTTAACACCTAAATAAATATGTTATACCTACAAAAATAACCCAATTTTATACATGCCCTTCTACATTTAAATGCAAATAACAACCTGCCAAATGTCAAATCAATTTATCCATCCATTTTAAAGTTATCGAATTAAAACATTCAAATTTTCAAAATTTCAACACCCTGTATTTCGAAAAGTAAATGTGCTAGACCCCTTAATACTCATATTATTTTGTCCAATTTTACGATAGGAATCTACATGCAAACGTTGTAATTACCCTTAACGTTCGAGATGCTTATACCATTTTTTGCGCGATCGAATTGAAATAAATTCCGAATAAAATAATTTAAATTTCTTCGAAATGAACGAAATGTCAAAAGTGACATTTATACTTCTCGATCAGTTTAAAATATATTTTGCATTTTGGTGAAATTGTTTTTATGCTATTTATTACTTTTCGACGTCTGAACGGTAAGTAAATATCTTACCGACGTGTTAAACTTAGAAACCAGTAAACACAACCTACCGTCCTCAAACCGATGCTGTAAATAAACAAAAAGATCAATCGAGCAAAAAAAATTATGGAAATAATAGTAAACATCTATCCGAACAAATTCAAGTAGATCACCAGCACTGCGAATACCAGCTTTGCATAGAATTTTAATATAGCATCGGTGGTTCAGTGGTAGAATGCTCGCCTTCCACGCGGGCGACCCGGGTTCGATTCCCGGCCGAAGCATATAAATCGTTGCTAACGTAACGGTCAGATCTTTTGCGTCGCGACCCCTGGTCGCTCAAACCTAACCTGACGTAAAGAACTAAAGTTCCAAAAATTGTAAACAATTGATGAAAAAGGAAAAAACAAATCACCAATATGAGCTCACTGTTTCATTATTGACGCCGGTTAAAAATCTTCCGAAAAGCGACGAAAATCCGCCAAACGCGAAACTTGTTTGTTACGGTTGCGGTGCTCCGGGTGTCATTCGGTCCAAATGTACTACATGTCAAGGAAAAAGTAAAACAGTACTTCATTCAATCTATTGCTTTCAATCAAATCATAACAGAAAATGATTGTATTAAAAATTCTGATTTAAACTTATATTCTGTTTCGATGTCTAGACCTTTGCTACCAATCACAATTGACAACGTCGACGGAGTCGGATTCGCCGATTCAGGCGCACAAGGTAGTGCTAGCAGGTGATAGCTTGTATAAACTATTAAAACAAAAAATTACGAGTTCACGAAAACTAAAATGAACATTTCGTATGCGGACGGAAATATCCAAGATAAAGATATTCTGAAAGCGAACGTCGATGTTTTCATTACAGACAAAATGGTGTCCGTTACATTTATCATTTTCCCAGAACTTGAACATAACAGAACGCTTTTAGGAGTGGAGATTATTTTGAATATCGCTGATGATTGTTGGTATTTTTGTGAAAATCGAACAAAAGAGTTCCCGTTTGTTAAAGAATTTACTTTTGATAATTCATCGTTACAAATTTGCGAAGTAAGCGAATACTTTTTACGTACCAACGAAGGAAGAATTTTGGACTCTTCTAATGAGGTTCTTGCTTCGGATATTTTTGCCTCCAGTGGAGATCCCACTGATTTTGCTCTTCACCGTATAATGACGGATGATAGTGACCCAATTGCTGTATCTCCTTATCCTTTAAATAATCTCAAGAAACATTTTTTAAAGACTGAGATAGATAATCTTTTATTATTATTATTATTATTACAATAAGGTACGGGCAGGAACCCTAATATCCATAAGCCCTGAATTGTACTAAATAAATATTACAAAAATTAAATTTAGCTTCTAATATTATTGAAGAATGTGAATTTCCATGGGCCAGTCCCATCGTACTCCTTCCTAAACGAAATAATCCCAATGATTCAAGGTTATGTATATACTATCGTAGGCTAAATTCAATTACAGTTAGTGATCGTTCTCCAATGACTCTTATAGACGACTTATTACATTCAGCCAAACATACTCTGTTTATGTACACTATAGATTTACAATCAGGTTATTGGCAGGTATCGGTTGCACCCCCGGACAGGGATAAAACATGCTTTGTTACACCATTCGGCACCTTATCGTTTACAGAAGGCATCCGCTACATTTAACCGATTGATAGGACGCTTTTGCCGCGGACTTGTCGACCCTTAGCGAACTTACTTAGAAAAAACGCGAAATTTCACATCGGAGAAAAAGAAAAGTTCGCGTTTGAGAATTTAAAAGACATTCTTACGTCCTCTCCGGTTTTGATACAGGCTGATCAGACAAAGCCTTACATACTTTGAAACGACGCCAGCTACTGGGCGCGAAGCTCTTGCGATTGTTTGGAGTACCAAAAAATTTCGGGCTTATTTGGAAAATGCGGAAGTAACCATTGTTACGGATCATCAACCATTAAAATGGCTTTTTAAATTGAAAACCCCGTCGGGATGTCTCGCAAAATGGGCCTTAAGACTTCAAGGACTCAATATGAATATAGTCTATATGCCTGGGAAATCTAATGTGGTTGCCGATATACTATCTCGACCTTTTTGTCCACATCAAGCCGATGACATTTGTGATATTTGCGTCGTCACGGCGGAAATGCCCAGATATGCACCAGAGGACCTTAGAACCCAACAGCTTGCTGTAAACGACGTTGCCAAAATTATTAAATCTCTAGAATCAGAAGATCTAGGAGAATTAACTAGATGTTCTGAACGAGGATACCAACTAGCTGATGGAGTTCTTTATCATTTCAATCCTGACAATGACTCCGAAAATCCTCAGTTCGTGATTCCTGAACCTTTACGAGAGGACATACTGAAACAATACCATGACGCTGACACTGCTGGTCATTATGGTGTTGACCACACCTATCTATAAGAAAATTTCCGAAAAATTCTTTTGGACTGGTATGCGAAGATACATCGCCAACCATGTCAAAAATTGTTTAGATTGTCAACGGTATAAAAGTACGAAATTTAAGCCAGCAGGATTGTTACAGACTCCAGCTCCTGCACAACGATTTGAAGTTATGGCTGTTGATTTATTCGGGCCCCTCCCGGAAACAGTCTCTTTGAATAAATGGATCTTAATTGTCGAATATATCGGCTCCAAATAAGTAGAATAATTATTTCCTTTACCCAACGCAACTGGCGAAGCTTGTGTTATGCTTCTTATAGAAGGTTTTCCTTCGTTTTGGCACTCCTAGAAAATTAATTTCTGATAATAGAGTTCAGTTCATCTCGGATGTGATGCAAACAGTAACCCATTGCTTTGGAATAAGAAGCTCCTTTATTCCTTTGTATCATCCATGCTGAAAAGAAGAATCGTGAACTGAAAACTCAATTATCTATATTTATTCAAGGAAAACACGACAAATGGGATGAGCACTTGAGCAGTAACCGATTTGCCATTAAAGTTTCAGTCTGCGATTCTACAGGGCAGACTCCAACTTATCTGACGTTTGGTCGACAATTGAGAGCACCCTAAGATTGCGTTTATGATTTTCGCCAAATTGTCTCCGCCGAGAACTTTGTTCCAAGAATCACTCCTTATTCAAGCAAACTAGCTGATGTCCTTTGTCTTTCCCACGAAGTCTAAATTAAAAAGCAAGACCAGAGAAAAGAAGCTGTTGACCAAGATAGGAGAAATATATTTTATGAAGAGGGAGATGAAATTTTACTCTCGACTTATACAGTGAGCAATGCCCAGAAATGGTATACCAATAAATTGGCCACTAATGGTGATAGCCCTTATATTATTTCCAAAGTTGTCACGCCTATTTCGTATGAAATTTCTACATGTGATGGATTGGAAATCCTTGAGCACTACCATATTGCCGACCTCAGCCCTTATCTTGCTAAAGAAGAAATTCCGATTCCTCAGCCCTTGGTCTCCAAGAAGAAGAGAGGCTGTCCAAAGAAGAAATGAAATTTTTGGCTATCTGACGTCGGAGGACCGTTACGTCATCTAGAGGGGGAGTGTGTAGCAGGATTCCCGATAATTAATTAAACGTGGCAACTGCGCTTTTTGGTTGACCCGCCTTTTTGAACTGTCTGTTAGAGTGGTGTGCTAATTAGTTCTTCAGAGTGAACATGTAAAACTCTTTTTATTTACCGGCTTTTCTCATTTCTATTTGTATCGTCATTTACCTTTATTTTTATAGCCATTTTATATCAATAAGTTTTTTTGTGAGTGAATAAATCGTTACTAAACGAAATAAGTTACCCAAAACCCACCCTCCGACGATTTTTATGTTGTCAACCTGTTACACTTCATTAAGTAGTCATCTTAAAAATTTGTTGACAAATATTCCATCTTAGTGCTAATATGAATAGAATTAAAAATAAAATACACTAATTCAATATACACTGTCATAGAATAATTAGCATTTTAAGGTAGTCATGGTACAATATAGTAGAGAGAGGTTTTGGTACATAGCTGTCTATTCGACAGTTCATGATATTCAAACTTTGCGATGATATATCTCAAGAATGAAATGATCACATCACGTTATCAAGAATAATTAAGTTTATAACTTCAACTAGAACGCTACCGAAACGTTTAAATAAAAATATAAAAATATCGTGATTTTATTTCAAAAAAAAAATAATAACAAAAAGGAAGTATACTTTATTATCACTATTCTCCATTTACTGGCAAATTTATTGGGAAAACAGTGTTGCATTGCGGTTTCTGCTAAAAACGTCAAGATCTGTCATAAATAACATACGATAATTTACAAGAAAAAAAAATCTATAATAATATATAAGAAAATTCCAAACATGTGATTTTTAACCAATCAGAACGTGTATTTCTAACTGATCACCATGGCAACGGATGAATTTTATCGGAAATTTTTTCCTCCTGGGTACCCAACAGCAAATTATACTGGAAATTTTTTTGACGTTTACAATGACAGAATATTTTTTTTGACAATCTAATTTTTATTTGTTCACAAGATAATTTTTAATTTTAAAGACCCCCAAGACAATGCCCTGATGTGCTCCACAGGTTTAATAAAAAACCGTTGAATTATAACCAAAACATTTTACAAATTGCGGTCAATCCGATATAATATGATTTAGGGCCAGTTGTATGTAACGTAGTTAACCAATTGATCAACTGAACCAGGTTCACATGTTGACCATAGTCAAATCAATCAATCGTTGTACGAAAGGTGTTCGTGTTGTGGTCAGTTGAACCACGGTCAAATTAATATTTTCATGTTGGTTATCCGAATCTCTAGTAACATTCGAGCATTTTATCAATATTGTTGGTGCTGACTTGGAAAATCGTCATAATTTTTGTATACTGTGAAATCGTTAATCAATGACAGTGTGATGACAGTCAATGATCAAAAGCGAGCTTGGCGTTAAATACCAATATCAGCGTTAAAAACTTTTTTGTGTGTTCTCTTTGAAGTGGAAAGAAAGATGGCAGATAAAGAAAACAAGCGTACTCCAAATTTTAGTGCATTTGAAGAATCGACGTTGATTTCTCTAGTTTCTAAGTATAAAAACGTGTAAGAAAACGGATGCAGAAAGTTCTCGGCATAAGAAAGATTTGTGGCTTCAGTTGGCTGAAGAATTTAATTCTATCAGTGCAACTACACAACGAACAAGTGAGGTGCTTTTAAATAAGTATAGAAATATTAAAAAAAAAGAGTAAAGAAAAAGTATGCTGACGAAAAATGTTATGCTCAAGGCACTGGCGGTGGTCCATATAAAAAAATTAAATTGGATGATGTAGATACTTGCAGTGCCTTTTGATATTCTGAATCTATCAAAAAATTCATTTTCCGTCCACTTTTCAAAATTATTTTCTCTTGCTCGAAATATGCGAGCGTTTCTCCTTAAACCTAAAACCCAGTATAAAATCTCCAATAAGGTATAAAAGTCGTATACAAATAAGTAAGTAAACGTTCTTCTACTTCTCTTATCATTTCTAGAAAATCCTCATCATCCGTCAATTCTTCAAAATAATCCACGTTTTCCATTGTAAACAATAAAAAGTTGTAAAATTATAGTATGTGACAGTCAATTATAAGATATGTCACATCAGAATTTGACGTTTATTCCATGAACTTTAGTTAAACCATCATTTTTGGTGGTTCAGTGAATTGCATAGTTAACTCATGAGTTAACCAAAATAATCCTTGACTACGTTTCGTACAACACTCTAATAGCTGTGATCATGGGTTAACCATAGACATTAGGTTAACTATGCTGTCTATGCTTCATACAACTGGCCCTTAAGGGGATTTATTAGTGTTGGATGAAATCCTAGTATGTCCAGTTTAAGATTGATTCTATCAAAGGCTTTGGAGAAGTCAGTGAAAACTACTGACTTCTTTCATCTAACGTCTCTGCAATGAATTGCGTTTTGCAGAATAAATTGGTGATAGCTGACCTACCCGACATAAAACCAAGTTGGTTTTGTAAGATGATATGTTTAACCTTATTGGAGGGATATTCATGTATTGCTATTTCGAACACCTTAGAAAAGTTATTTAGAATGGTTATTCACCTATAGTTGGTTATATCATTCTTATTATCCTTTTTGAAAATAGGACATATATATGAGTCTTTCCATTGATCTGGAAAATTAGAATTTTTCAAAATCAGGTTGAAAATAATGGTTAATGGCTGAGACAAAGCTTTAATCAGGTAGGCAGGTATACCGTCTATTCCGTTAGTGGTTTGAATTTTTTCAAGGCATCCAAAACTTCTTCCTCAGAGACACTAGTAATATTTATAACATTATAATTAGTCGGATCATTATTAGAATTATTACCATTGGAAATAGTATAATTGCTTGAGAAAAACGTACCAAAACCATTAACTATATACTGAACTATGTCTAGTTTTACATTATTAAAGAACATAGTATTCGGGATTGTCGATGATATGTCTTTTTTACTGTTAATAAAGTTCCAGAATGATTTAGGTTCAAGCAAAATGTTTTCCTCGGATTTAACAAAATGTTCATAATATGCTGTTTTAATTTTCAATTTTACTTCTGATCTACATCTAGAAAAGTCATGATAAACCTGAGAGTTTCGAGCAAGCTTATATTTTTTGAATACTTTATGTTTAATTTCAAGATTTCTAATGATATTATAGTTGTACCAATGCGGATATTGTATAAAATAAACCTTTTTTTGGGATCATATGGTTCAAAAGAATTATCAAGTTTTGCGTAAAGGAGATTTACCTACGACCCCCCCCCTGTAATCAGTCAATAACACACAATCGGTATCAATGTAATGATGTCTATTACGCACTGTAAAAAAAACGCACAGCTGTAAAGTAAATCGCACGGCTTCCCAAGCAACATCTTAGCAACTGTCAATAGACGTCGCCATTTTATTCAAACTTTACTATTTGAAAACATTCGATATGGTCATGTTTAACTATGAAAAGTCCAAAGGGATAAAAGTATGTATTGATTATAATTGAAAAATGGACTTTCGATTATCAACAATATATTAATGATCATTAAACGTTAGTTCTTCAATGTGCTTATTTCATAGGCAATAGAGTAATAGAGATGGAGTTTACCAAGCACCTCTAATTATGTAGCTGTTATTTCTTATGCTTCTTATAAAATACAAGTACAAGTATGTCGTAGGTAAAGTATAGTACGTAACTCGTGTTGTAAAACATTTTACGCACTCACGGAATTACTTTTCCATTCGTGCGTAAAATGCTTCTTACCACACACGTTACGTAATATACTATTACGCTTTCTACAACATTAACGCAGGAGTTTAAGATCCAATCAACATCTAGTATAGATTGGTACAAAGCTGGGAGATCGGCTTTTTGAAATTGAAACCTGTGCCTGATTGAGGGGGTAGGAAATTTTTATATTTAATAGGGAAATCAATTGTCAGAGAAGGATGGTGAATATTTTCTGGAAGTAGTATGTCTCGTGCTCTCTCCACTTCACACTTGCCTACATTACATAGAACCAAGTCGAGAAGACGATTGTTGCCGTTTAACACTTCATTAAATTGGGAAAGGTTGTGAAATTTTTGAAAGTTGATTAGAGACTGTACTCTCCTAGAAACATTCAGAAATTGAGAATATTTAGATACTGCATATTCAGCTATATTAATGTCACCAGCAACTAATAATTTATTATCATATAAGGTGTGCAAGGAGAAGATTCTGTCGAAAAATGTGACTAAATCACTGGGAGGAAATTGAGGAGGAATGTATAAATTTACAATTATCAAGTAGTCATTATTGTATTTTAACGTTATTTATCTCATTAGCAGATACTGAAAATTCTTTTCGTGCCGCTAGCATACAACCCCCGCCCCTAGCATTATTAGTTGGGTGGTATTGTCTGTTGGAACGAAAAACATTGAATTCTTGTATATAATAAAATCAGAGTCGGTTATTGAGTCTACCAACCATGTTGCAGTAAGAGCCAATACATGTATTGCACAGCACCAGCTGAGCCCATATAAATCTTGGGTCTTCGTCCTTCTACCCTACACATTTTGATAATAAATGGTTATTGAATTAGAGTGTGAATCTTTGGAAGTATTCTTTAATGATGATTGCTATTTAATAATAGTAATTGAGTGAAACATTTTTATTTATCGCCTCTGTATCGAAACTATATTGAATTGCGACAAAAATATAAATTATTACACTTTTGAATCATTATTTTGTGATTCTCATTAAAAAAAACTCTCCCTATGAATAAATCAGGTTTTAAGTGATAATCAGAATAGCATGTCATTTTGCCAACACTCCTTGTACTGAGCAAAATATTTTAAAAAATTGGTTATTATCTACATTGTACATTTACTTATCACTGTTTCCTGTAAGAATTATCATATTTAAGTGGAGCGTGTTATCAATAAATGTCAAGATAATAGTTTTATACTATTATAACATCTACTTGTCGGGCTTTATGCCCCGACAGACAATGAATTTCTAAGTTGAACAGGGTTGAGATACCTTCACAATATAACCAACCATTCTGGTTTGTAATAATCTCATTTACCTCAGTGAAGAGAACGCTAATAATGCGATAATAAAGACACCCCCACAACTAACCACAAACCAAAATTCATATTGACACAAAACCATCTCGGTTTTATTGTTATTTACTTAATAACAGTATCCTGTTAAAATTGTAATATTTAAGAGAAGCGTGTTATCAATAGATGTCAAGATGTATTATACTATGATAACGCCTTACAAATTTGAAAATCACTTCTCAAAAAGTGACAAGCAAATTTTTTTTTATTCATATGTATTTGAGACTACTCAAAAAAAGTGTTTCTATCAGAAATACAAGTGATGGCAATCATATACACACGGCAGGTTATATGAGAAAGTATTGATATGAATTTATTGTTTTGTGTATTATTTATTATGATTGTTAAAAATTTTTATTTATTGTATTGTTTTGTTTGTTTGTTGAGCGCCAATGATTTTTTTTTTAAATCTATTTTATTTCAATGGTATCATACACCACTTACCGTTTTTCCAGGACTCTTCAATACTCAGGGTGAGTTCAGGTATTAAATTATTTTACTTTTTTGGTTTTTTTTATTTACTTTTTAACTTTAATTATTTTCAAAAACTTTTAAGGCCGATCCTGTGTCCTTGCCCTTGAAAATGTTCAATAGTATTAAATTTGCCAACCTTATGAAAGAAAAAAAATAGTTTTGTGATCAGTGAAAAATTTGATAAGTTTATTATTATGCTTTTAAGTGTATTGATACAGATTTAAAAATAAATATGGAGACAAAATTTTTTTATTATACCCTTATCTAAATGGTCTTTCGCTCCTGATCATTCACACTAATGAAAATTAAAAGCTATTTCTTATACTAGTTATGCAACTTTAACACAAAAGGTGTAAAAAAGATAGTATACAAATTTATTTTTTGATAATATTTTAAAGCATGTGTTTAACAAAATGGACGAATCTATTACCTCAACAATGAGAGATAAATATCAGAGTTTTTTATTATCACCACACACACGTAAGTTGATAATTCAAATTATAATTTATCAAATACCTTTTTTTTCTTCTGCGTTTTGAAATTCTAATAGTTACTTCCTTTTATGTTTCAGACCGCTCTGGGCCTGTCAGTCCTTGATTTGGATTGCTTCTCTCAGGTTCCGTCGTCAGCTTGGAGAATTTTAGTATAAATGGCCTCTAGTTTCCATTTATGGTTTAATTGAAAGGGTTATTAACTTAAATGGATATTTACCACGGGATTTTTAATAGAAACTTGTTCAAAAAGGTTAGTTTCACTTTTTATATATATTTTGAGTGGTTTAATTTTATTCTAACTTAAATTTTTAATTATTTTTATAACATAAAAAAATTTCTTTTCAACTCTGTATCTCTTTACAGCTCAGGGACGCCTTCTTCCCCGTTTCTAATCAATAACAACGTAATTCCTTTTTTTCTAAAATCAACAACCATGTGTCTCTTAGTTTTAAGTTTATTTTATATCAGCTGACCAATCAAATTCATTTAATGATTTTTAATTTTTATTACTTGGCTTGAATATTTAATTTTATGTTCTTTTTTTAATATGAAAGTTTATTATTATTATCTTTAAATACTTCATTATTGTTTTTATCGTTTAATTTCAAAATTTTAAAAATTATTTGACATTTGTTTTTATTTCTGTTACTAAGGTCTTTTCTTCCGTTCAAGTTGACAAATCTAAATTCACTCCATAGACATAATTAATATTTTCCTATGGTTCACTCTTAGTTATCTATGTTCATAGATATACTCTTTCTATTTTTATGTCAGATTTTATAACCTAACTAATATTTTTTTATTTTTCAGGTTCTTTCTTTTTAGATTAATATTAGCCAAGAAACCTTTTATAAAACTTTTGAAGATTGAAGATTCTGAAAAATTCATATGAAAAGGGTTTTAATAATTTAGAAAGAAGTTATTAAGATTTCTGTTTTAAAGTTCGGATTAAAGTTCAAATATATTTCAGGTGATTGTTTATTTTTTATTTTGTCCAGTTTAATTCAAATTTTAGTTTATTTTTAATTAGTTACATTATACAATTTCAAACTGTCTTCTCTAATATGATTTATTTTTGTTTATTGATAAGAGAAATTTCCCTTTTAAATAGTTTTTATTTTTAAAATTTTATATCGAAATAACCCTTGTTTGGTGTATGTGATGTATGATACTATTTTCCATATCAGTATATTTGAAGTATCACTAAACCTAATTACCTGCATAAGATTCTTCTCCTTCTGCGATTTGTTCTGAAATTTCTTTAATACATTCTAGTAATTTCTTTGCATCCTCTTCTATTTCCGTTCTTTCTGCTTTCATTTGTCGCAGTCTGTTTTCCATTTCCGCAACGTCGTGTTCCATTGTTTTAATTTTTTGTTCACTTTTCTTAGAATTTCTAATTTTAAAATGAAAAAAAAAATAGATCCAGATTTCAATAGAATACAATGAGGTACTCACCTTTCAGCCGTGGATACAGCCACAGTAAATCGTGTTATCTCGGCTTTACATTTATCGATAATGTTTATAGCTTCGTTGATATTTTTCTCGACCAATTTCATTTTTCCAGATGTTTTTTCTTTTATTTCTGTGTTGATTTTGTCGACTTGTCGTTGGATAACAGCCGCTTGTTCAGCTGCTCTATCGTACAGTTCTTTTTTCTGTTCGGTCACTTTATTTAGTTGTTTTACTTTCACCGGATCCGCTTTTGTTTCTTTGGATTTCGCTTTTTGTTCTTTTAGTTGCTTTTCCAATATCGGCTGTTGTTGTTTTAAGCCCTACATAAAAAGAAATCCGTTTGAAACCATGAACTATTTTATACATACGAACAATACGAACACATTACCTTCAATTCCATTGAAAACTTTTCAAAATCGAATTTCATTTGCCTCAGTTCAGGTTGTAGGGTGTTAATTTGGCTTTCTAATGATGCTTGTTTCTGTCTTAATTCCCTCACTCTTTGTTCCATTTGTTCAATTTCTTCTTCTAAATTTTGCATTTCCCGAGGATTCACATTCGATACGCGTACAGACTGTCCCATTCGACCTCTACTAACTTGTTTTCCTCCTCCGCTCATTGTACCTATTTGTTTAAAAAATGAGTATATTTTAAAATAAAGCAAAAAAGCGAATTTTTCCAATTTAAACATCTTACAATACTTTTACTTTCTGTGCCATTTTACAAACTAAAACTTTCAAACTAGTTTCACATGTATTTTCAACTTTTAAAAAATGTCAGCTTACCTGTCATTTCGATTAGTTCTCCTTTAAGAGTGACAACTCTAAAACGTTGTTGACCATAAGCGATTCTGGTAGCTTCTTCTAAATCATCGGCCACTAATGTATCTCGCAAAGCATAGTAAAAAGCAGTTTTCACATCTTCGTCTTGGACATGTATCAAATCGTATAAGCGATGTACATTTTCGGGCCTAAAATAAAAAATGGCAATTTAGATCTGAGTACTGTGAATGCTTATCAAGGAAATTGAGCGTTAAAACATACAAATAACTAAAGACAATATTTCCTATTATCAATTTTACCACAAAGAATCACTCCTCAAAATATGTGTCCCTATTTAGACAACACAGATCAGTATCCGTACTAGTTGGAAACAATATTTAGTTCTACCCATACTAACACCAGGAAAACTGACACAACAATTGAATTCTCAAAGATCAATCTTTTTAGCTTCTTTTCGGAGATCTAGAAGCTTCAACATTATTTGTCACTGACGTTCAAACAGGGTTTACTAATAAAGGTATAACAGTATCAGCATTCATAGATATTTTTGAAGCTTTCAACCATGTTCACCTTGATATCCTAATTCACAAATTAGCCAATATTGGCATTCCTCTAGAACTTGCAACACCCTAAACTTCTTTATGATCAGGAAAAATTACATGTTTCAAAATAAATCAAGATTCAACCATAAGTCAGTATACTCAATTCACTTCAGTACTTACTATACAGGGTGTCCAGAAACTCTCCTGCCAAACGGAAACTACAGTTATACTTTGGCAAGTTTATCTGAAACCGTGAAAGGAATGCAGTCGAAAACATTCGACATTGCCACATTTAACTATGAAAAAACTGAAGTGCTCACTATTAGTGATAATAATTATAAATGGGTCTTTTTATTATTAACAATATTTAAAATATGATTAAACGTTAATTTTATAATGTACTTGTTTCCTTGGATTTATTCTATTAACATTATTTTTTCAATTTATGAATATTTAAAGATGAACACTTTTCCAAATATGTTATGGGCTTTTTGAAGCTCTGGCAGCGTTGTACGAAAACCATAATGACCACACCCTCGAATTACATAATTGGTGATTTGTATCGACCAGCTGACTTCTTATTGGCAAGCGCGTGCGTGAGATCTTCCCTCTCATTTCGTCAGTTGACTGATATTGATTTATCCAGTGGCGTTATACCTTTGTATTTTCAGTTTTACTTGGTAAAATAGGTACCGTACGCCATTTGTACGTTTGACAGATAGGCGCCATGTTTTTCCTCGCCTCTTACCGATCCCGTATAGCTTCAGATAAACTTGCCAAACTATACTAGATGTGATTTCGAGTCGATTTAGCTCAAATTACCTTAATCCGAAAATGCTTCCTAAGGGAGCTACAGCTCTTTGGAGGAGACGTCCTCTTATGAGTTTTCTTCAAATTATTCAAAAATATCGTTACTTAAAATATTCAAACTTGGTATAATCAATTAACAGTTAGGGCGGGTTGTATAAAACACTTAAACTCGGTTTAATGATAACAGATGTTCAGACTGTGGCTGATTGATGTATTTATTATCAACAATTACATCAGTCCAAATCTCAGTCATAATTAAACCGAGTTCAGGTGTTTGGTACAACTCGCCTCTAGAAACCAGTCGTTCGCTGTAAATAAATGTTGTTCTGATCCATCACAACCGTGTCAGCCTGTGGGACCAACAGGTATTTTTATTTTCAAGTTTATTATATATCCGACACTGAATTTGGAAAATTCAAGATAATTTTCATAAAAAATGTTCTCTCCTTCCAAATCGATATCATGAACCGTTTTAGAGAAAAGTGAATTTAAAATTTTTGTGTTTCTTACATACAATCATGTTGGGTTACAAAATTGTATCTGTAATATTAAGTTGGCTTTGAAAAATCAACAAATTGTACAGATACTGGTAACATAAGTCGTAAGTTGTTCACATTGTTTTGGAAATTTTACATTAATTTTATTTCGTGAGGGTATAATAGTTATTTATGATACAAGTGCGTGAAGCTATACTTTTTCGCAACGAATGCGCAAAAGTACTTCTCGCACAAGTGTCATACAAAACTTTATCTACGATCAGATGAAGAGAAAACAAAAAAATGTGCTCTGAAGGGGTTAAAAAACATGAAAATAAATTTCCTATAAGCAAATATATATAATTTCAGGTGGTGTGCAATCCGAAGAAATGCATTCTTCTCGAGGCTCTTCCATTTAAAATAAGTGTAATTGAAATTTTAAATAAAGCAGAAAATATTTTTCCCTATATCTGACACTTCTGTCAAATTTACTGACAGCACAAGAGTTTATTGGTCGGAGTAGAATTCAATGAGACCTCTGGCGGAAAAAATTGTAACTGTCGCAACGAGTAAAATAATTCGTTTTGCATTGTTTTTGTATTATATTCCAGTAAACGTAATTACCGTAAATTCGTACTTTATTTGTTCAATTTTGTGTCAGTGACAAGTTTAAAACTGTGTTTTTCTATTTAACTCAACTGTTATCAATTCTGAGGTAATATTCTTATATAATCAGAGATATTACGGAAGAGGTTATTTTATTCTATTTTTTGTTCAAGTCGGTATTAAAAATATTACTCAATACAAACCTACCTTCCCTGCAACTTTTGTAGATATAATTATATCAAAAATAAAATAAAACACGAGATCAGACCTTAAACTGTTTCATGATTTTGATGAAGAAATATGTTAAGGAAATATTCCACAATTAGAGTAGTAAGATGATCGATCTTTTTGTATCGTTGGTTCTGATTTGCTGCATCAATTCTACCACGAATACGAAATAATCCTTCTTCATATAAAGAGTTAGACCAGTAGAAGGTTTGTTGAATATTTATTGACTAGCATGTTCACTAGCATCTACGAATATATGCATTTGTACAGGTACTCCATCCCAATTTGTTAGATAACATCGAGGTATTGATATCTTTTCTATTTTTGGAAGTAGTTTTAAACAAGTACGCCATTTTTTAAATTGTGCGTCGGTTATAGGTTGATCCCAATTAATATTGCTTCTCCATATTTCTTGAAGAGGAATTTTTATATAAATGAGGAAGTTGGAAAGGAGTCCCAATGGATCATACACTGACAAAAGAATACGCAAAATTTCTATCTTTGTAAGTTTTTTGTCACCATTCAGAATCTGCTTATTTCCTTTATTGAATCGTGGGGAATAAATGGAACAGTCTGTTTTCAAATCCCACCACATGCCCAGTATTTTTTCGATGTCTTTCTCACTTCCAATATTCATGTTAATTTCTACGGGTTTTCTGAAGATGCATTTATAGTTTCTCGCCAGTTTATTTCAAAATTTGCTTGGGAATGTATAAAGTAAACTTGTATGGCGATTTTTATCGCTTCGTCTTCGGTATATACTGAATCCAATTAATCATCTACTTAATGATTTTTTGTTATACATTCCACTGCTCTTAGATATTCTGATAAGTATTTATTGGAATTTGTATTCTTCACATACTGGGTACAACTTGGTGAACATGAGGCTCCAGGTCATAACCGTCATAACATAGGTCTCTATAGAATTGCCATTCCGCCACAAAAATCGTTGTGTTTGTTGGTCTTCTTGTATTATCCCAGCTCGAAGAAACATTTATTGGATATCAGCACAAAATCCAATTTTCCTTTCTCGGAAACCTAAAAGAACACCTAACAGAGATGCTACTTAATCATCCCCCTTCATAAGCATAGAATTTAGAGATATACATTGAGCTGAAGCAGCTGCGTCCCAAGCGATCCTAAGTTTCTCAGGTTTATTCGGATTGAAAACTGGAAAGATGGATAGATAGTTTGTTCAATCATCTTTGGCCGTTACGTCATATTCGGTGACGTATTCTGCTGTTTTACGTCTGTCTTATATTAGTTGAATGTTATTTTACACTTAATGTGTGTGTGTGTTTCACATAGTGACCTTGATCTGAGATCAATTGGCCAGTTTTTTTTTTGTTAGTATTTACAATCATTTTAAATTATCCTTTATACATTTCCTTTTTAATACATATGTTAGTAATTTAGTAGGTTTTTTCTAATTTTCATCATTATATTTCATTTTTATATAGATATTTATTTAGGGTAAACTTTTTTTTTATTTATTTATTTTTATTTTTATTTATTTTTAATTTTATTATATACCTACTTATATTTTTTTTTAATACATCTAATTTTAATTTTTTCAAATGCTTATAAATGGTTACATATATATTTACATTCCGCAGACACAAAAGCGCATCTAAGTTGGTAGGGAGTGCTGCTCCTGCCATGTGAAGATTTCTGTAGAACTCTGCATTTTCTTGATTGTATGTATTACAGTGGAAAATTATGTGCTGCAAAGTTCCCATCTCGCCGCAAGGACAATTTGGGGAATCTTCCAGACCAATTTTAAACTTGTATTCTGGATATAACCCATGTTTGCTTCTTAATCTATTCATTGTTTTAATGAGATGACGATTTGATATACCAGAAAACCAAGGTTTGTTCAAAATGTTCGGGTGGATATCGTGGAATTGGACGCCTTTTACACAGTTAGAATATTGTTGCTGCCATTTATTGAGTAGATTTTTCTTGAATAAGGGTCGTAGGTCAGACACTGGAGTCAACGGTTCTTCTAATGGATTCCCATCTCTCGAGGCCGCTTTTGCTAACTGATCGGCTTTTTCGTTACCTATAATACCCTGATGTCCTCTAATCCAAACCAGAGTAACCAATTTGTCTCTAATATTCAAGGTTTTAATCATCTTTAATATATTTACTACGGCGATTGGGGTGGTGCTTGTTACTTTATTTGTTATTGCTTCTATAGAACTTTTGCTGTCTGTAAAAATTACAAAATTGGCCTTTTTATGCATATTTATGTATACTAGTGCTTCCAAAATAGCTACAAGCTCTGCCGTAAATATTGACGTATTATCTGGAAGTTTAAATTTTCTTGACACGTTGTCATTTGAATGGAAAAAAGCACAACCAGTATTTTCACTTTTTTTTGAACCGTCAGTATAAATGTACTCAAGTTCAGGCCACCTGTTGTGTAGTGTATCTTTGAAAAGGAAGTTCAACATATTAGCACTGCTTGTTTCTTCTGTGTTGAGATAGTAGGGCGGAACTTGGATGTTAAACAGTTCATATTCACCATCGTAGCAGGGTAGTTTGTCGTTTCTATATATACAATCTTCCATTCGTTTAATCTGCTGGAGACTTTTCTCTAGAAGAGGTTGTTTTTTTTGTAACCAGAATTTGTTATTTATTTTGTTGCTCAATTGCTCAATTTTTGTTGTTCTATTTTGGGCAAAAAGTTTAGAAGTAAACACATCACTGAGGTAATCTCTCCTTAGCTCTAGGGGTGGTTCTACTACTTCTGCTTCTAATATATTAATTGGTGTACTTTTTAAGGCTCCCATGCATAGCCGTAAACATTTGTTTTTAATTGTCTCGACAGTTTTCAAATGGCAAAGGCTGGCATTCCCATATAAAATGCTCCCATAATCCAAAATAGAACGTATTAAAGCTTTATAAAAGATTTGTGATATGCTGGGATCTACACCCCCCCATTTTGAGTTACAAAAAGCTCTCAAAATATTTAAAGCGTTTTCACATTTTTTTGTTAAATGATGGATATGGTCTTTCCAGGATAGTTTTTGATTAAGTATCATGCCTAAATATTTAACCGAAGTTTTGTATGAAATAGTGTATGGTCCTAACTTGATTTCGTTTGGAGGCTTATAGCGATGCCTCGTAAATGAACATAAAACTGATTTTTCTCGACATATCTCAAAACCATTTTGGTTAGTCCATTTAACCACACTATTGATTGCAATATTCAAATCTCTTATTGTGTTTTCAATTTTTCTATTTTCGGAATATAAACAAAAATCGTCTGCAAATTGTAACACTCTAATTTCAGGTTGCATATGATCCATAAAATCCGCAGAATATAAAATGAAGAGGATCGGGCTTAAGATACTCCCTTGAGGTAGACCTAACGATGTTGTCCTTGATGAAATAATCTGCCCATTAATTTTTAGATGTAGTTGTCTGTTCGCATATAATCTGTTGAGATTATTTATCAAGCCTGTTGGGATCCCTACATTTTGAAGTTTTTTTGCTAGTATATGAAGGTTAACTGCATCATAAGCTCCTTTTATGTCTAAAAATAATGCGGAAATTGAATTATTATTTGTAAAAGCTAGTTGAACATCTGTAGTAAGCGCAGCTAGTGTTTCTTGTGTTGATCGTCCCTTTCTGAAACCATATTGTATTATTGGTAGTGACTGATTTTTTTCCAGCCAGTGTTCCAATCTGTTTTTGATAAGTCTTTCATAGGTCTTCATTACACACGAACCAAGAGAGATGGGTCGAAAAGACTGCGCATTGTTTCTGTTTTTGCCAGGTTTAGGAATTGGTATCATAAGGTAATTATGCCAAATTTCTGGTATTTCAGACTTGTTGGACCAAATCTTGTTGAAATTATTTAGAAGTCGATCTTTTGCTAACTGGGGAAGTTGTGAAATCATTGGATAATGAATGTTATCAATACCTGGAGCAGTATTCTTCTTTTTCTTTATAGCATGCTCTAACTCGGTTATAGTAAATGGGGTGCATAGTGGATGAGCCTGATCTTGTTCTTCTGAGATTTCCAGAGGTTTCTCATTTGCCCAACTTGGACATATCTTGTTATGGAAGTCTTCTGTCCATTCTCCTGGTTCTATGGGTAAAATATTTGATTGTTTTCTGTTTTTATACCTATTTACTTTAGACCAGACTTCTTTCATTGGTGTACTTTTATTTAGGCTGTTGCAATATTCTCTCCAACTTTGTCTTTTTATCTGATTAGTAATTTTTTTAACGATTGCATCTTGATTCTGGTAATTTATAAGATTGTTTAAATTTGGATTTTCTTGGTATCGTCTAAAAAGCTCTTTTCGTTTCAAAACCGCCTCATTACATTTTTCATTCCACCAGGGTTTGCATTTTTCTGGTCTGTGTTTTTGATGTGGATTGTATTTTGGTATAGCTAAGTTTGCAGCTTCGTTGATATCGTTTATTAATTTATTGTAACTGTTATCTACTACCTCCTCTGAATTTGCCTGTAAATAGTTTTTGTAGATAAACCAGTCTGCTTTATTTATCTTCCATATTTTGTGTGCCTTCCGAGGTGATTCCACTCCTATTGTCATTTTCATTAATATTGGCAGATGATTTCATCCATGAGGGTCCTGAATTACTTCCCAATTAAACAGATGACTTACTTCTTGGGAACATATTGTTATGTCTATAGCGCTTTTTCTTTGTCCAGGTCTAGTTACAAGAGTTGGGGTTCCTGTATTAAGAAAAACTAACTGAGTAATATTGATTGCCTCTAATAGATTTCTTCCATCGGCATCTTCTGCCTCTGAACCAAAAACTGGATGATGTGCATTGAAGTCCCCACCAACAATACATGGCTTTGGAATGATATCAAGAAAAGTTACAATTTGATTTGTTGTTAGTTTAGACAGTGGTTTGATATAAACTGTTACAATATA
The DNA here is from genome assembly GCA_910591695.1 of Galerucella pusilla. NCBI lineage: Eukaryota > Metazoa > Arthropoda > Insecta > Coleoptera > Chrysomelidae > Galerucella > Galerucella pusilla. The sequence continues at coordinate 33,902 of CAJUYI010001330.1, forward strand.
TACTTTTTCCAAGTGCCCTATCTTAACACACACACATTTACACATTATTTTTGGCCCTCTTTGTATATCTACTTCTGAATAAGATACATTATTTTTTATTAAAATTGCCACTCCCGCCTTACCATCTGCACGATCAAATCTTGAGCAGTTATATCCTGTAAAGTTATAGTAACAATCTCTCTTAAACCATGTTTCAGATAATAAAGCAATAGTTACATTATATGTATGTAGTAGGTTTTCTAAATTTGATTTATTTGAAACTGCAGACCTGCAATTCCAATGTGTTATTGTAAATTCCATGTTCATGTGTCTTGACTACACCCGGGTTTATTTAATAGCCTTTCCTTAATAATATTAACCACTTCAACTGTTTTAAAATTAAGTGAATTTTGATTTAATGAATTTAAAACATCAATAACTAATTCTACCACTAAGTTAATACCTTCAATTTCACTTCGTTCGTCCGTAAGATGTTTTTGATAGGACAGTTTTCCCAACATACTTCCCCCTGATTTATCTGAATCTAGTGGTCTAAAATTGGCATTTCTTTCAATTGGTAATGGTTCTGGAGTTACGGTTCTAGGGCGTTTTGGAGGAACTTTTAAAACTGTAAATTTATGTGATGAGGATGGAGTTTTCTGGATAGTAGTGGGCTGATTTGAGGTATTTGATAGTGGGAGGGATGGGAAAGTTGACTGAGATGCTATGTCGCCAATAAATCTGGAATGACTATTTGTGGGTTGAGAATGTATTTGGTTGTTTTTGGTAGCATTTGCATATGAATTTTTTGGTATAAGTTTAATTGCATCCTGATAAGAAATATTTTTTTCTGACATAATTAATTTTATCTTCTTTTGGCGATCAAATTCGGGACATTTATCAAAATCTGTAGTTGTGTGATTCCCGTCACAATTAAAACACTTATTTAATGAAGAATTTTCACAAGTTGATGTTACATGCTCTTCATGACAATTTACACATCGCGGTTTGCTACGACACTGTCCTCCAACATGATCATATCTATTACAGTTATAGCATAAAATAACTTTTTTCTACTACCGTGCGCTTTAACCCACTTTCCCGCACGCATTTTAGCTTTGAAAGTGTCACTTTCCCGCACTAGTGCGGGAAAGTAAAATTATGAAAATTTTGACCTTATTAGATAGTTTTTTACTTCGGAAGTTATTACTATCCTTACACCAGGTGAATAAATAATCCATCAAATAAAATCTACATGTTTTCTAGCTTTTTGTTGCATTTTTAATTTTCTGAAAATTTAAAATAATGGAAATATTTTGATATAACCTTGTACATTCTTCAAAGTAGTGTCATAAAACACCTATCAAACCACGCGGGCTTGATTTAAGAAAAATATATCAAATGAAATTCTTTCATCTACAAATGACTTAAAATTGTTGCCGTCACCGTGATCGTCATCTTTATGTGACCTGCAAACGATGCCATCCTCATCAACGTCATTCACTCACCAGTTAACACCAAATAACTCCACTGGACCGGCAATTTTAAGTAATTCACAGAATGCAACAAATTGTGTTTCTAATA
>CAJUYI010001330.1:35864-58021 GCA_910591695.1 Galerucella pusilla
GGCAATTTTAAGTAATTCACAGAATGCAACAAATTGTGTTTCTAATAATAATAATTGATGATAATAATAATAATAGTTTTTGGTTAAAGTTTTGTATATGCATGTTAAAATAAAATAAATTTTGTAAAATGGGTTGATATACATTTTTGTATATACGGTCGTAGAAAAAATAATGTTCCTAACTCATACGTAAAGTGTCTTTCCCGCCCTTGACCGCTTGCCCGAACTCCGCTTCGCGTCGTTCGGGTCAACTGCAGTCGCGTGCGGGAAAGTATCACTTTCCGCACTTGTTAGGAAAATAACTATTTGTATGTATGGGATTACCTCCAAGATTACTTTATTCAAAACTACTTGCTTAGGTAATGATTGAGATCTGAAGGTAACAATCACACTTTTTGTTGGTAGATATTTTACAGAATTATTTTCCTTCACTCTGCGATTTATTCTTTTAATATTTACAACTTCAAACTGACAATTATAGTCGTATCCTTTAATTTTATTTTTTAAATCGTCAACGGATGTGTCCTTATCGATATCCCTTATTATACCCTGACGATGAATAATAAATTTAGGTATATATGCTTCAATATTGTTCGTTTTAAAAATAGAAGATTTATTTTGTTCTATTAAATAATTTGCTGCTTTGTAGTCATTAAATATTACTTTTACTCTATGTTTTCCTGCTAAATCGATTCGTTTTATCGATTCGTTTTATCGCCTAAACATGATAGAAAATACTCAATATTGTCACTCTCAAGTAATTATTAGCGCGTGGAGAAACGAGAATTTCACTTAGCAATTCCAAAATCTGATTTAGGTATTACCTAACTTCAGGAAATGGTTGGTGAAATTGGGCATAAGTAAACAAAATTTAGAAAAAAAAAATTCATATGAAATGTGTTTTAAAATGTATTATCATCGATTTTCCACGTAAACCTCTAATCAAAAGTCGTTTTTTTACCAAATTTTTCTAATTAAAATTAATAAATTGGAAAATTGAATTATATAACATAGCGTACTTCAAAGATTATGGCGTAATCTTCAAATCTTATTTGAAACTTTTTCTTGTATCTGCATTTTCCACAAAGATACATACGATTTTCCACGTGAACCTTCATTTTTTTGTCCGCACTTCATTTTCATTATTGTTTCAATAACAGACTCTATTCTTAATGTAATTGTTAATATTTCATTATTATTGTTGTTATTACCGCTCTCTCGCCGGCTTTTTCACCTTTATTTGTGCTCCCTTCTCTTTCTTATCTGAGCCGTATGTGTGTTACTTTGTATCGTGATCACTTCTGAATAGGTTCATTATAAAGTTCACCAATTTTTAGATAACATCATAAACACTATAAAAAGTTGTAGAAGGTTTGCTGAAAGACGTCTGATTCAAGTATTTATTGTAAATAATTGTCTATTATTAAAAAAATCTGATATTTATAAAAAGCTGTATAGTAGTTGCGAAAGTAGACACTTTAAAATGTTTAGTGGAAAGTTCCATTGAATTATATTAATTTTGGAAAAATATATATTTGTGTGTGCCTGTTTAATAATTATTTTTCAAGATGAAGTCCCTAGCATACGTGAAAATTGTGAAAACCCTCAGTTTTCCATTCGTCATTTGGGTTTTTCATTTTTCCAAGGTTGGAATCGCAATCATCGGTCAAAAAACCCCCAACCCTACTAATTTTGATGGAAATTGATCTAGTATTTATCTAGTTATTCTAGCATTTCAGCATAATTTTTCAATATCATGAAAATTTTCACTTCATCAACTGGATAATTATGGTTCATTTTGTGGTATATAATGTTAACGAATAAAATAGCTATTTTGTCTGCAACATACCCTCACATTGTATATGACAGTTAATTAATAATAAAGATTGATTAATGTAATGCTTATCTCATAAACATAAACCCAACAGCACTAGAGACAAAACTAAACAAAAACCACATTTACAGTAGAAAAAATTGACCTTTACCCTAACGTCATACCTGATAACCTCGCGAAATGAATCAATGAGTCAAAAATGGCAACTGTTACTTTGTCGTGTGCGTAAATACGTTCACTGCTTGTTTATCTTGTTTAGCCACCGTCTAAAAAGTGAAGTTAAGTTATAAATATTTATTAAATGCAAAATGGGAAATTTTGTACTTACTGTAAAAAGAAAATAACAAATTAGAGGTTTTGAAAAAAGCCGATTTTATCGAATTTATCTGAGTGCAAATAATGAAACGCTTTCAACAAAACTCGATGTATCAAAATAATGACAGTTGTCATATGAGGTCGAAATAAATTCTTACGAATACAACCAATTAATCGTATTTGGCGCTATGTCTTTCCAACATTTGGTGGTAATAATTAGAGCTACAAAAGAACGTATGTCATTGCTTGAAAGACAAGTGTGCGTTTATTGTATGATGTGTTTTTACTGTCAGTAGAAAAGGATGAGGTATATAAAGTTTGTGTTTACTACTGTTCATTGTTAGTGACGTCAGGGTAAAGGTCAATTTTTTTCTACTGTATCTACATTTTTGGAAAAATATCTAATCAATTAAACAAACTTACGTTCGAATTTTGCTGGTTGCATATTGTCTTAAATGTTCTTGTTTATCTAATGCTATAAACGTCGCTCTACCAAGATCATACTTTTTAAGGAATTCTATACACCACTGAGCTGTTCCAACATTATCAACGACAATATTATCCAGAGGTCCACAGGCTGTTGAAATGGCAATGTCATATTTTTGATCTATCGCTCCAAGATCACCCTGAATAAGAAATACTATTTAGCAACACAATACAAAAAAGATATATTTTGTTCATAACTCACCAAACGGCCATACAATCCCGGGCAATTCCCATCGCGTTTTTGTGTCATTAAACTATCCAAAACTTTCCCTCTGGACCTGGAAGCTTGCATGGTACTTCTCTTTTCCTCTACTTGTACTCTGTTACTTCTTATATCACTGATTAATTGAGACTCTTGATATTTTACCACATTCAGTTCTTCCAAAGCATCATTAAGAGATTTTTCTGTAGCAGGTATTTTCTTTCTCAATAATCCGATTTGTTTCGTTCTTTCTTCTATAGTAGTTTGAGTGGTTTCGTACTCTTGAAGTAAATTTTCCAGTTTAGATTTTTCGTTTTCTTCGTTACTCACGTAAATTTTCAATTCGGATTCAGCCAATACATACTTGAGAGAAAATATATGAAAAATATTACTCCAAATCTAATACAAGTCTGTCGGTTACTTACTGCTGATTTGGTTTCATCTACAGATTTCTTTAATTCAACTAATTCATTTTGGAGAACATCTTTTTTTTCTTGAAGGGACACAGTTTGTGTTTTTAATGTAGATAGAAGTTCTGTTTTTTCTTCTTCATACTTTTCCTTTTTTACAGCTACCTCTTCGATTTTTCTTTCACATTCTTTTATACCCTAAAAGTGGACGTTCGATAAACCGTGAAAATCGCCGGGAATGGACGGAATTTATCCAATGATGATGATAACCTGAAGCTAGTGAAGGAGCCTTCAATAACACCCCTGTAGAATCTAAGGCAAGGCATTCTGAGGGAGATATATGGCTCAGATAAATAGACTAAACCCACAGGGGTGGAATCTAGTGGTGGATGGGCTAATAGGACAACTGAAAAGGAACCGACACATATGCTGATGACTTAGTCATCATGGCACAAGGGAGATAAAATACCACAATTAGAGACAGAATGCAAGACGCCATACTTGGTAACAACGTAGATATGATCAAGGGGGACTATTATACAGGGTGACTCATTACTATATTGGGACATAGGCTAAGGGTAGATTGTTTGGACCAAAATATGGCGATAGGACCAAATATACCTCAATAAAATATTGCTGTGGAAAAAATAAAGGGCGTTAAAGTTGATTTTTTTTTCAATTTCTGCTAATAATCCCACTGTATATTTATCGATTGTTATCAAAATCGGCACAGAGGCATAATTTTATACAAGCAATATTATTTTATGTTTTTTTTTATTAGAAAATATGACATAAACATCATTTTTACGTAATATTGGTACTCTTGTTGTTCAAGCACGATATTCTCATTCGTTTTCGAGAAAAACGCAATTGAACAGTTCAGAGTATCGGAAGGGAATTTCAAATAACGGACAATGAAAAAACTTGTATCTTGAGGCTTCTATTTCGACGATTTTTCAATGTCCCTCCATCTTTTTCCACAGCAATATTTTATTGAGGTATATTTGGTGCTATCGCCATACTTTAGTCCAAACGATCTACCCTTAGCCTATGTCCCAATAGTTAATAATCATCTTGTATATTAGTTTTAATACGACAGTATTAAAGTCAGTAACATATATCTAGAAGTTTATTTTACACAATATGCTAATGATACCTCACCTTTTATCTCAGAAAAATGTGAAAAACAAATGGTTATATTTAGCAGTTATATTTAAATTCTAGCAAAACACAATGTATTCGCTTTCATAACGCAAAGGGAATATTCAATTGAATGATAACGTTATTCGTTCCAGTGATTCCGTAAAGTTCTTGGAAATGTCTGTTGATGAGTACATTTTTTGGAACATCAATTGTGACTATCTAAGTTCTAAATTAAATTCTTTAATGCCCGATTTCACCTACAATTTGCTAAAGTCAGGTAATACCTAAATGCTATTTATATTTCACCAGGCGCTTAGTAATATTGTAAATGTTAGTTGAATGCACATTTCCCAAACGAGGAGGCAAATATGCACATTTGCCGCGATATCTACTTTTACCGTAACATATACAGGGTGTACCAATCTTACGACAAACTTCGGTATAATGGTTATTTTAAGAGATATCAAAAAATGTTATTAACAAAAATAGTAGATGTGCTGGAGGTCCATATTTTAAAATTAAATCGAACTATACAGAGTGCTGCATAACTCCGTTACAAACCAAACATATGATTTTTCAAATGGAAACCCCTGTATATTATACCGAATTCGGATTGGTTAAATTTTTTTGAAGCTTTTGATATAAGGTTTTGCCACGTTATACAGAGCCCTTCAAAATATATGGACACGTTTATGTGAAAATCGTAGGTAAATCAACGTTCTGTAGCTTGTTGTACGTTAAAGAAAAAAAATGTATTTTGCCAAACAGAGTTTTGTAATATGATGCAATCAGGGCTATTCTGTAAGTAAAGTGGTTATCGCAGTTGTTAACCATAGCAACTCTGTTAACAACTTTCGATAATGACTTTAGTAACCACTTTCGAAATTTTGGTATTCTCTAATACACGGTTGGCAACTGTTGTTATGATAACAACCTTCAAGACCCAAACGTGAAAATGGACGTGACAGCGCCGCAAAATAGTTCTAATGTGCGCAAAATAGGTCTAGTCGTTTCTTTGTTTTGACAGAGTAAATAATTATAAACTTCAAATATCTTTGTGATTGTTTATTTTTTCGGTTAAGCTGAATTTAAATATATAGTTTACGATCAAAATCCTTTTAAAAACGAATTAAAATAATTTAAAGACTAAATAAATGAAATTTGTAGCTGTATTGAAAAGGTATGATGGATTCTTATTAAGACACGTACAGTAGGATTTATAACGACTGACCAGAAATTATAATTCTCTATAACAGAGAAAATTACCTAAAATGGTCAACTAAAGTTCTTCTTGTTCTACTACCTAAAGCTAAAATGTCTCTTGTCTCTGAATTGGGTCTGGAATGTTTATATTCTCTTCATCATCCGGGCCAGTGGCCCTAAATCATCCATGTGTATTAGCTTTGATACATATATTGTGCAATGCAGCACATGCATATAGAATATAGAATAAATATATAAAGACATTCCAATAAGTGTCTGACGCAAGTAGTTATCGTTAACAACTCCTCTGGAGCAGTTGCCAGTGAACCACTTCTCATAGCCACTTGTCAGTATGCATAGCAACTCTTATAGCGACTTCACTTCAATAGTGAATACCAATTTCGCGTTTAGCAATTGACCTTGAACATAACAATTTACAGTTGCTATCCATAACAACTTTGCTTAGTGAATAGCCCTGATTATCTCCGTATCCAACATTATACCGAAGTTTGTCGTAATATTGTTACACCCTGTATAAGACTGATAGGAAATACCTAATATAATAATTTTCAAATTCGAGAGTTTCTTCAATTATCATATTTGTAAAGCAGTATTTTTATGTAGTCAAAAATGCCGAAAATTTTGTCCAACATCTCAAAATAATAATGGTATATGGACGAAACACACGTTTTTCTACGACCGTGCGTTTTAACCCACTTTTCCGCACGCATTTTAGTTTTGAAAGTGTCACTTTCCCGCACTAGTGCAGGAAAGTAAGATTATGCAAATTTTCACCTTATTAGATAGTGTTTTACTTCGGAAGTTATAACTATTGTTACAACAGGTGAATAAATAGTCCATCAAATGAAATCTACATCTTTTCTAGTTTTTTGTTGCATTTTCAATTTTTTGAAAATATAAAATAATGAAGATATTTTGATATAACCCTGTACATTCTTTGAAGTAGTGTCATAGTGTTTTATGTAAGAAAAATATATCAAATTAAATTTCTTCCATTTACAAATGACTTAAAACCGTTGCTGTCACCTTCACCGTCATCTTTATGTGATCTGCAACCGATGACATCCTCATCAACGTCATCTACTTACCAGTTAAGACCAAATAACTCCACTGGACCGGCAATTTTAAGTCATTTACAGAATGCAACAAATTGTGTTTCTAATATTAATATTTATAATATTAATTTATAATAATAATAGTTTTTGGTTAAAGTTTTGTATATGTATGTTGAGATAAAATAACTTTTGAAAAATGAGTTGGTATACTTTTTGGTATATACGGTCGTAGAAAAAATAATGTTCCTAACTCATGCGTAAAGTGTCTTTCCCGCCCTTGACCGCTTGCCGTTCGCTTCGCGTCGTTCGTGTCAACTGCAGTCGCGTGCGGGAAAGCATCACTTTCCGCACTAATTGGGAAAATAACTTTTGTGAACGTTCATTTTCAATATGTGACCAACTCCGACACTTTCGGGACGTTTGACAGAACGTGCAGCTCGCATATTTCTCAAATAACTGACCAACAACTAAATCTGTGAACTTTTAATGCTGTAAACAAAGATGACAAGTTATTTTGGGTTTAAGTGGAACTGTTCAGTGCTTAGATTAGGAAAGCATTATGGATACGCACTTCGCCTTATTTTGCACTTGCGTTCTGTTACACACATTTAGTGGACAGCGTGTTTCGTTTGTGAATTTTCAAGTGAAAATTATTATGATTTATTTTTGAATAATGGTGAACTTACATAAATAATAATAATAAAACATCTTGCTAGTTCTAGGGAAAAAATAATTTAAAATTTTGTGAAAATTGGAAACATTTATATAGGAATATTGTTTTTTCTAGACAAAAAGGAGCACCAGTAAAATATATGGAAATGACAAAGCCCGGTTCTACCACTTCCTCAAGAAAGTCATTAATCCAAACTACTGACTGAAAATATGAGTAGTGTAAATAAGCAATTGAGAAGCTTATATGACAAAAATACTATTCCATTCGAAGTCAATTGCAAATTTATTTCATTCAAATAACAGTAAAAAATAATAACAAGTATTTATTTCATTGGATTTTTATTTTTTGTCAAATATTTAGTTAGTATGTTATGTATAAATATCAATATTGGGTGCGTTCATCCGAGACACCGATCCCTGAACGCTCAGGTAGCAATCTTTAAAATTTGTATGAACGCGACACTTCACCTACTTTGCTACCGGAGCGCTCAGCTGCAAGGAGCAATGAGAACATGTCCAACGACAGCCATGGAAGTGCTTCTCAACTTCATACCACTACATATGGTGGTGTAAAGTGTTGAAACTGTAGGATATTATGTATTTTCATGTTATATACAGGGTAGCAAGAAAGTCTGGCAAGTCATTTTCTTTGAAAAGAATAAACATACATACAGGGTGGTCCTTAAGTAAGTAAGTAAGTGTACATAGAAGTACAGTACAATCTTTACTTCAAAATATTGCGATTTAAACCAACTAGCCTTACTAAAATGTTGATATTAAGAGATATACAGAGTGTTAGCATGAAATTTTATTTTTCGTTCTATACAATAACTTCAACGCTTTTCGACGTACATGCATAAAAATGTGATGTTGGGGGTTTTTGGATATGAGAAATCATAATTTTGTACCTACTTCGATGTATTTTGTGGAGGTCGCCACATAGGCCACGTATGCAGCATAAATGTACGCAAAACTTGTTTACCTTTCACATTAGCGCTACTTTTGTAACCAATAATCAAAACCACATCATTTCATCAAAAAAAGGTATATCTGTTAGTATCCCCAAATCTTAACGGTTTTAGTGAAAAATTTTTGACAGCTCCAATAACCAATAAAATTTCCTCATTTTTTATCATCTGAACAATTTCACCCAATCATGTCAACATTACACTGATAACAGACCATGGGCTGTTTTCACGTTGCTATGGACACATACCTATTGATTTATTTCGATTTTGAAGTTTCAAATATTTAATATTTGGAAATGTCACGATTTGGTTGGAATTTTATAATTGGTTAAAAATTTTCTATCCGAATAACCCTCGGACATTGATAAATGCTCAAAAATTTTATGACAACTTTCTAAAACTTGTTGCTTGTAGGCAACAAGCTTTCGAAATCTGTCATAACATTTTTTCGAACAATTATCAATGTCCTTGGGTTATTACTACTGATAATCACATTTTAGTGATTAACTACATTATTTAATGAAATTATGTTCGAAAAATGTAGTTGTGGGTACGATATAGTATATTGAGTATTAAGAACGGTAAGGGTTGTTTACCGGTCGACAGCAATGTTTGGAGGCTCAGCGTAGCGAAGCCTCCAATTTTACTGGAGACCGGTATTATCCTTAACGTTCGAGATGCTTATATCATTTTTTGCGCGATCGTATTAAATTTCGAATAAAATAATTTAAATTTCTTCGAAATGTCAAAAGTTACATTTATATTTCTCGATCAGTTTAAAATATAATTTGCATTTTGGTGAGATTGTTATTTATTACTTTTTATATTGTTCTGTTCGGCTCTGTTCATTAGAATAGTATATTATGCAAAGAGCACAAAATGATGACCATTTTGCACGAGGATGAAATTTGCAGCACAAGCCGAAGGCAAGTGCTGCAATTCATACGAGTGCAAAAGACCAAAGAGGATGGGAAAGATACGTTTATCCGTCAAACCAGTATGTGTTAGCCATATCCGTGGTGTTAATTTCTGCAAGGAAGCATGGGATAACCTTAGAAAAACATTTCAAAGTGCAGGACTAAACCGACAACTTTTCTAGAAGAGAAAGCTATATAGAACCAGATATGAAGACTTTCCTTCAATGAGTGGATATGTTAGTGGTATGCTATTACTCATAAACCAACTTTCAGATATCAAAAGTTTTACTCCTTGTTTACCTTTTGCTTATGAAACAATGTTAGTGGCTATGGAGCTACTCATACCACAATAACCAGTGAAGATGTCATTAGAACGTTATTGGAAGAAGATGCTCGTCGTGGTTTACAAGAAAAACAAGAGCTTCTGCCCTGGCTACAAAAGTATCTTATAAGAAGCATATTAGTTGCCATGAATGTGGTTCATAAGGTCATATTAAGCCAAGATGTCCCAAGTTAAGGAAAAAAATAAGAAGTAAATATTTGAATGCACCTACAGAAAACAAGAATGTTATCTATTTACTCCTGCTGCCTCACCTACTGGTAATTTTAATAAAAATTCATGGTATGTTAATAGTTGTGCTAACAATCATGTCAGCTTCAATAAAGAATGGATGAAAAACTTGAATACTGATGCTGAAACAGTTTTCTGTGCTGCTGACAATGAAAATTTGTCAAGTAAAGAGTCTGATGATGTCAAAACTCATATATTTAATAATAAACAGAAGACAAATTTTGAATGCACTATTACCAATGTGGAATATGCACCAGATGCTGCTGCAAATTTATTATCTGTGAGTAAAATGGCTGAAAAAGGTTATCTTCTAGTATTTCAAGAAAATGGTTTTAAAGCCTATAGAAAAGATGAAGTTGAAGTAAAATACACAGCTGAATTTACTAGATCCAAAGAAGGTGGAATTTATAAAGTAGACATCTTGGGTTGCAATAGTCACAAAAGAAACCTGGCATAAGCGCCTTGGTCATATTGGTAACCATCAGCTTACAACTTATGTGATCCAATGTCAGAGCCCAGTTGGGGTGGTTCAAGGTGTGTACTTATGTTTATAGATGATTATTCCCGAAAGACCTTTGGATATTTTTCATAACAAAAATAAGAGGTATCCACCAAATTTGAAGAGTTTAAGCAATTGGTTAAAAACCGAACTAGCCTAAAAATTAAATTGACATCAAAATTTGTAATAAAAATTATTTTCTGGTATTATACATGAACTAGAGAAAGGTCTGAGACAAGGAGATCCATTATCCACAACCCTCTTCAACCTAGTTCAAGAGATCATACTCAGAGAAAGTGGAATAAAAACCAGAGGTTTAATTTATGGGAATAAGCATCAATGTCTAGCATATGCGGACGACATAGTACTCATGGCAAGATCCAGGAAAGAGGTTCTAAGAGTATTTAAGCTACTGGAACAGAAGGCAAGAGAACATGGTCTATTGATCAACGAGAAAAAAACAAAATATATGGTAATGAAGGGCAATGAGGAAACGGATATTATTATAAACTGTGATGGAAATAAAAGCTACAGAATAGAAAAGGTGGAACAAATCGAATATCTGGGAGTCACTATCACAAATAAAGGAGACGAAGAAAGGGAAATAGAGAAAAGATTAACAAAGGGCAGTAAAGCAGCAGGAATGGTATCAAAGATGTTAAAATCGAAAGACATATCACGAACAGCTAAAATAAGATTGTACCAGACTTTAATAAGACCGTCAGTTACCTACGCTTGTGAAACTTGGACAATGAACAAAAAAGAGCAGAATAAATTAGAAATGTGGGAACGTAAAATGCTCAGAAAAATTTATGGTGGAATTAAGGAAGATGGAATCTACAGAAGAAGAACAAATAAAGAACTCTCAGAATTATATAAGCACCTAAGTATAACCCGTATAATTAAAGCACAGAGAGCAAGATGGTTGGGACATATAGGTAGAATGACGAAAGATAGATGGGTAAAACGAGTGCTGAAAAGTGGAGAAGGTGGTAAAAAGAGAAGAGGAAGACCAAGGAAAAAATGGTTGGAAGAGGTTAGGAGAGATCTGGGAACAGTGGGAGTTAGGGACTGGGAAAACGAGGCGAGGAACAGGAAGAAATGAAAAGAGCGAGTGAAAGATCTCGAAGCCGAGGGCCAGATAAGCCTGTAATGCTGCTACATATACATATATATATATATACATGAACTAACCGTTGCTTATACCCCTGAACTGAATAATGTTCAAGAGAGATGTAACCGAACTGTTATTGAGAAAGCCAGAACTTTTTTAACTGAATCGGGCCTTTTCAAGTCTTTTTGGGCTGAAGCACTGTCAACAAACATTTATCTTAAAAATAGGAGTCCTACAAATGCAGTAAAATATTCTACTCCTGTGGTATTATGGTCTGGATCTGAGGTAGATCCAAAACATCTAAAAAATTTTGGGTGTAGTGCTTAGAGTTAGTTAGTTAGAGTTCAATTATTATTATTATCATCCTTTATGTAGTTGTTTTATGTATTTCATAACAGTTCACCAGAGAACAAAAATTGTTTAGTTTTGTTAGTGGTCAATTTAATATTAAAGATTTAGGTTTAGCACAGAATATTCTGGGAATGCAAATTTTAGAAAGTGAATTAGAAAACACTATTTGTCTCAAAAACATAACATTATTGAAATTTTAAATAAGTTTGGTCTGATGCAAAAGAAGTTTACTCCTTTGAGTAAAATTTGGTATTAAAAATGTCTTATTAGAACTACATAGGATGTCTTATGTATTTAGCTGTCAATGACGGGACATTGTCGCCTGAATGGGCAACTGAAAGAGCTCAAAATAGTGGAGGAAGAATGTGGATTCTGTTGCATGGAAGAAGAAACCTCCAGCCACCTACTTGCGAATTGCACCACAATTAAAATTCCTGGGGCACAACAGCTAGGATATTATTGGATAGAAGAGGGACATTATTGGATAGAAGAGGGACATTATTGGATAGAAGAGGGACATTATTGGATAGAAGAGGGACATTATTGGATAGAAGAGGGACATTATTGCAATACAGGGAGAGACAAGAAGGTGCAGCGTTTAGACTTAACATGCAGTTTATGCGGTAAGGAAACCGCCGAACCAGTTGACACCCAGCTAAGAACGTATACAAACTGGTGAAAAGGACAAAGGTGTTGGACTAGGTTAGATTACAAAGCGTGAGCAAAATTACAATAAGGCATTTAGCTGCAGTGTTAGTGGAGATTATGTAAGATGAGCTCTGAAAAAGTATACCTGTTTACTTTCTTCGGGTACTTTTTGCAATTTTTCCAACTTCTTTTTCTCTTCAATGATTAGTTCTTTTGTTTTATTTCTAGTTTTATTTGTTTGTGTCATAGTCTCCTGTAATTGCACATCTTTATTGTTTGCTTTATCAAATGCTTCTGTCAGATTTTCTTTTCGATTGTGAAGATGATCGTATGTCCTAGAAATTATAATTAGTAATCAAGTGTTTCACGGCCGTACACACTTTTCTACTCACGATGCTTTATGTTTTAAAACCTTTTCTTTTTGGGTCCTCTCTTCGTCGAGCATTCCCAATTTTTTTTCATATTTTTGTTGTTCTTCTAAAATTGCTTTCATTTCTTCATCATATTTTTCCAGTTTTTTTTCAAGATAATATCTATAAGATGAACAGTAGCATATACAGAATCGGCATATAATTATTATGTTCTATATATTTTGTAATTGAAAGAGCCCCTCCCCGCCCCCCTCCCCCTCCCTGGGCGACAAACGAGAAAGAAAGAGGGTCAACTAATATATACATATATCAAGAGATAAGAGATTTCCTCAGTCAAGACAAACTTTCTAATTGTTGATATCAGGCTGATATCAAATTACTCTAAAACACGTCATAATATAGACTGCCGTGCAATAGCAGAAAATATTTGGACTTACTTAAAATAATACTATTTTGACAACTATTTCTATACTAATGACAGTAACAGTACCCATTTGTAGAAAGTTATCTCTTTTAGGTGGTACATAAAAATTTAACAAGAAACATTTAAATGTTTATCATTAATTTGAAAACACTGTCGTATTTTAATTTTTTCATTGTTTAATAAAACCTTTCAATTTTTAGAAAACAATGCCAATTATTTTACTTGACAACCCTTCTCCAAAGGCTTTGAAGAGTGTATAGAGGCTAGAGTACTTGGAACTATGTTTTTCTCTCATGTACAAATGGTTGCTCCCATAGGAGATTCTACATGGAAGATAATTACTTGTTATCCTGTGTATCACAAAAATCAATTCTTACATATTTTTTTGGTGGAGAAAATTCTTGCTTGTTACTACTTTATTTTCAGTTTTCAAAAACCCAACAGCTTCTTCCATAGGTTCTTTCAATTCTTCCAGTTCTCTATCAACCAAATGCAGCCTATTCAATTTTTCTGTTCTCTGTTCAGTGAGATATTCAACTCTTTCATGTACTTGTGACAATGGTTTCTAAAACATATATTTTCAATACATATTTGTAGTTAAAGCAAACAAATTATACCTTATAACGATTTGTTCCAATAATGTCTTCTAAGTACTCTAACATTCCAGATTCATGTTCATTATCACCTTTACACTTCATCATAGCTATTTGCTCAACTTCCCCCTAAACAGAATTGAATAAATTCAAGGTACTATATTTAACAATCCAACTATATAGTATATTGTATCACAAGGTCAGAAAATGAGTTTTAATAGCCAAGCAAGGCAGCTGATAGTTAATGGCTGCTTTCCTTTCTGTATGACACAACTGTTTTTCCTCTACTAAGTGAACCAAAAAGTAGGAAAATATAACAAAAAACTTTGGACATACACTGACATTCAATTAAAAAATTCACATCAAAGTAATTAATTGACAGATAATAGAAAACTCAAAAACAGTGGCATTATGAATTTTTCACCCTCGAGCTGCTAAACAATATATATCATCCTATTTTTGCTGCTCATAATATTATGACTGCTTTTCCAGCAAGGTAGACGTAAATAGTTATTTATGTACCAAGGCAGTGAAGTGATTCTTTATCGGACGAGTCTGAAATTATGAGACGAGCAAAGCGAGGCGAATAACAGGCGAGTCCGATAAAGACACTTTACTGACGTGGTGCATACATAATTTTATCGCCAACTGCTCAGAGTTCAGATTATAAAAAACTGAGATATATTTCATTGTATTTTATTATGACAAAGTAAACAGCCAATATAGAAAAAATCTACTTATTATTTGTTATATTTGAATTGAAGGTACACCCTGTAGCATTATAAAATTTAATTCCTGGAGTCAAAGGAGTTCCAACAATAATTTGTTATAAATAAATCGCAAGAAAACTATTATCGAGCCGTAATAGGGAGAAGTGTGACACTGACAGATGATGATTTTTGAGTAATGTCAAAGTCAAAATACTTTACCTGCCGCAAGTGCGGCAGATAAAGTAAAGGAAGGTAAACTGTTTGTTTCCTTCCGGAAATCAATCTGATAATTGGAGGCTTTACTGACGGTTGGCGATAATAAAATATGTACATGTACATTATGAGAGAGGAACTCTGATTGAATGGAAATTTAGTATGTATCATAAACAGCAATGTGTCGGATGGAACAAGTATATTTTATAGGGATAGACGAGAGGATAAAAGTATACCAACATTTGATTCAACAGAACATACCATGAGGCAGACGCATGGAGACCATTGAATCTACCACTCATACTTATTCTGTCATTTATGTAGTAGTAGTTCATTAGATCAGTATAGGTGAAGAGTTACATTTGTGACAAGTCAATAGAGAAAATAGGTAGGTACAATTAATACAGAAATAGACGGAAATACTTAAAATATATGTGTATATGCAAATACAATTAATAATAAAAATATGAGCTCCTAGCTGTCATCAATGTGTTAAAGAGACTCGTAAAGAGATAAACAATCTAGAGTTGTTTGATTTACTTTGTGTATGTGTGTGATTTTTGGGATGACATTCACTGAGACCTAAAAGGTCTATTGTGCCCCCTGATTTACTTTTTTTTATCAATTACCATAGTGATTTTTATGTGTCAAGTGAGGAGCTACTTAACCACATTAATCTTTTTAATTCAGAGATCATTTTCACTTTCATAACATCTTCTGCATGTTATGTTCTCCGGTTATACTTGTATCCCTACCAATTACACTTATTCCTTTGTAAGACATTGTTGCTTATAGCTCAAAGTACATGCGCCTGGAATTTTTCCTTATACTGTATATTAACTTACCTGAAGAATGAGAAATCTATTATGATCCAAGTCAATACCATGACTTTTGAGTAATTTGCCAACTTCTTTAAACTGCATTTTCTTACCATTTAATGTATAATATGATGAATTATCTTTGTTAGCTGTACGAGATATTACAAATTCACTACCTGGAACTATGTAATAATCATCATCAAGCTAAAAAATAGGTAAATGAGAAATTGCAATATTTATATTTAATAACCATACTTTATCAATAATTTGTGCAAAATGTACAGATACGGTACAAGATTGAACATTTCTGTACTTATCAGAATTGTGTAACAGCACAGACACTTTTTTGGATCGGATTTTGGTAGCTCTATAACCAAAAACGAATAACATAGAGTCAATAACATTACTTTTACCACTTCCATTAGGTCCAATGATAGCATTGAAACACTAAAATAGGAAAACCACATTTTAGGAATTAGAGAAATAAGCACATATACAAGAAATCCCTACTTTATGGAATGGTCCTAGCACTTCATCATTTGCATAACTTTTGAAAAAATCATTCGTGATTTTTGTTACAACGAGCCGGGGACCAGTGGGATCGAAGGAACATGTTGGCTTTGTTGCCGGGGGAATACGAATTCCATCTATAATGTTAGCATCATCATCGTCTGAAAAATGTAATTCCTCTTCTGACTGTTCTTCCTCCACAAATTTACTTTGTTCTACTAATTTTTTTTTATCGACCATGACGATGGACAGTATATTAACAAGTATCAAACATGTATCAATCAAACCTCAAATATTTTCTATAATAAAAACTTGTTAAACCGTCGGTATTTCAAATTTTTGATTCGCTGTCATCTGTCATAACTTGATATTCTTTTTTAACTGTCCAGCCCACCGAATACCAAATTGGTATTCGGTGGTCGAGCCTTCAGTTCAAGGGGTCTATCATTATACTCGAGAAATGAATTTCATTCACACAACTCATGGCCACCTAGAAGATGGCCATGCACAACTCGTTCTTCAAGCCATAGATAATATAACACCTTCAAGCCCCGACCATAGAGAAATATAATATTTTATTTTGTCTATGGCCCCGACCTTCACGTGATTTGTTCACCAGTGATGGGTATTAACCGGTTAATAATTATGTTAACCGGTCATTGGTAATAACTTTTTATTAGCTATCAATTTTTAGC
This sequence comes from Galerucella pusilla, assembly GCA_910591695.1. Taxonomy (NCBI): domain Eukaryota; kingdom Metazoa; phylum Arthropoda; class Insecta; order Coleoptera; family Chrysomelidae; genus Galerucella; species Galerucella pusilla. Next base: position 52,608 of record CAJUYI010001330.1, read on the forward strand.
CAATAAACATTGGATATTTGTGTTCTGTCCGTTATTACAAAAATGGGCACATTCAGAAAATAAGAAATAAAAAACTAAAAACCTACGACCTCTGAGTTGTATACTCAATACCCTATCAACTCATCAACTGTGCTAATTAGCTCCTGAGCTCACATTGAATAGAAGGTTAAAGGCTGCTTGGACGCATGCGCACCTCAACTACTAAATTTGACGTGGTGGGTGGAATATGTCGGGAAAACAGGCTCTCGTTGATCCTTGGAGCCATGGAGCTTGGAGCATTTATAGTCGTAACGTAACCGGCGGAAATTTAAAAAAATGAAGTCCTACAAGAAGGGCGTGCTGTTAGGAATGAGTATGTACGTCACAATTTTGAGGATTGATACAATAAAATCCTTTACTTATTGAAAAATTTGTTTAATATTAAAGCTACCTATGTAGATGTATGGAAATAAACATTTATTTTTCAAACTAAATGTTTCATCGTTATTAGGTAGGTACATGTAATAACCATAAAAAATAAAACAAAAAATAGAATAAATATACATTTTTTAACCTTTATAAATGTTTCAATATTCCCTCAAAATAATAAGCAAAATTGCATGCTCAAAATAAATAATCATTTTCCTCAAGAAAAACAAAAACAACATTCATGATAAAAACCAAATCATAAGTCAAATTTGAATTCGGGATTTTGGAATTTGAATTTAGCAGAATTTGAATTTAGCAGCTTCAAATTTAAGTTTAGATTTTTCTAATTCACTTCCCCGGTTGTGAGGGAATCGAGCGGGAGTGTCCTGACATGGGATATGTAGGTATACAGCGACCATGTAAAGAGGACTATCTTCTAGCAAAAGAAATAGTCACATATACGAGCGGAGTACTTGGGCGATACGGTCATTCAGACCATACAAGTCTCCGGGGAAAGACCAAATCTTCCCGGCTTTGCTTCAACAAGGCTGGGAGGCCGTTGGCACAATTCTGGTGATGCCTGTTTGGCACGCAGGTATGTCCCTGAACAGTGGAGGCAGGTGAAAGTCGGCTTCATACCCAAGCCGGGTCGTACCACATATACGGTGGCTAAATCCTTTAGACCCATTAGCCTAACATCCTTTGTGCTGAAAACACTGGAGAGGGTGGCTGATCGATACATAAAGGAAAAGGTTGGGCTTAGGTATCCTTTGCACAACAACCAACATGCTTTTAGGTGTGGCAAGTCAACTGAAAGTGCCAACTGGTAACTGGAAAGACCATGTGGCAAAAGTAATCGTCGCTTGGGATGTCCACAAGGGGGAGTTCTTTCGCCCACATTGTGGAACCTAGTCATTGACGAGCTAATAACCCTTTTAAACGGTGAGGGCTTTCTAACGATTGGGTATGCCGATGATATCGTTGTCCTTGTTGTTGGAAGGCACATTACCGTTCTCAGGGATCTCATGCAAAGGGCTCTGAATAGGGTACATGGGTGGTGTAACGAACACGGACTTGCAGTTAATCCTGCCAAGGCTGAGATAGTTGCTTTCACCAAAAAGAGAGGTATAAGACCTGAGGGTCTAAATCTTGATGGAGTACCACTGCCGGTGGTTGAACAGGTGAAGTATCTAGGAGTGATCCTTGATAAATCACTGACATGGAAGGCTCATCTTGATAGTCGCCTAAGCAAGGTGACAAACACGTATTGGGCCTGTAGGAGAGCCATTTGTCCGAGGTGGGGACTGACCCCCAAAATGATCATATGGTTCTATAGAGTGATTATGCTGCCTATGCTCACATATGCGGCTATGGTCTGGTGGCCGAGGGTAACCTTGGTCACGGCTAGATCGCAACTGGCACGCCTTCAAAGGGTGGTCAGTTTGGGGGCAACTGGCTGCATGAGGACTACACCAACTGTTGCGATGGAGGTGATCCTTGGTCTTCGGCCTCTTCACCATGTGATCGAGACTGAGGCGGGGAGGGCTTTCCTGCGCTTGAAACGGCTGGGATACGTGCGAAGAGGGGAAGAGTGCAGGCACGTCAAGAAGCTCCGGCTCCTGGAAGATATTCCAGTTCTGGTTCGAGCGGCTGATGAATGCCTGCGTAAGTACTACTTCGCTACCCCATACAGGGCCATGATACGGGATAGAGAGTCCTGGGAAAAAGAGAGGAATACACAGCTTAATGGGACCGTCTGGTACACATATGGCTCATGCTCCGGTGATAGAACAGGGGCTGGAATGTACTCCAGGAACCCAAGAACACAGGTTTGTGTACCATTGGGTGAGGGTGTATCTGCATATCAGGCCGAGATATATGCTATCTTGGAATGTGCGCAGATAAACCTAGACAGAGGTTATGTGGATCGACGCATAACCATATACTCCGACAGTCAGGCAGCAGTTAAAGCCTTGAGTGGGTATACGAGCAACTCAGGACTTGCTAACGAATGTCGAGAACGTCTGGCTAATCTTGCAAGGCGGAACATGGTGCGGCTAGAATGGATTCCAGCCCACTCTGGTTTTGAAGGCAACGAGATGGCGGATGCACTGGCTGCGGAAGGGGCGGCAGCTCATGTGCAAATAATTGGGACCAATTGCTGCATTTAATGTGTTGCTCCTTGATTAATAATAATTTTCCATTACACTTAAGTATATGTTATACCTACTGTTCCAAACTGGTGTTCCTAGTTCTTTGCCGTCTTGGTTTTTTTACAACTAAAAAAAGTTTACACATTAGGAACATTGAAAATATAAAAAGTTTGATGAACATTGAATTTCGACTGTATTGTTTAAAAAAATAATATTGTACCTATTGTACAAAAGCAAAAAAAAAATGATTTCTCACCTCATTTTGAATTATTTAGAAATATTTAATCAACCGGGTTTTGGGCCTGGGTTTTCTTGTTTTTATTCTAGTTTTATATTTCTTATTTTCTGATATTTACATATTTATTTCAATATTGTTATGTTACTACTAAATTTGGCAACGCTGGAATATGTCGGGAAAATGAGCTCTCGTCAAAGATCACATTTGAACCCTCTGCCTCTCCCAGACGCTCGTTCGATGTTCGCCACTGCAACTGCAATGCAATGTAAAGGTGCCTTGCATGGAGACTCTAGTCTCCATGGTACCTTGATAATGATTTCCCAATGGTGCTATCATGGAGACCGAACTCCATGTATTTCAATTTTTGCACAAGGTAGAGGGCGCCAGCTAAGAACCTTCACAGCCAATCATAAAACTTTAGTTCATCAAGTTTTATTGGTTGCAGGCTCCTTTGACAGTTCGCGGTTCACGTGTAAGGAAAGTGAGGTTAGAGGTAATAAAACCAAAACATTTTTTGGATAAGAAGTCCTTTTTTTGTCCTCGTTTTAAAAAATAACGAAAATTTTGATCGTTTTTGTGGTAAAATAATCAGCTGAATGTATTACACGAATATCTACTATCATGCTTCTTTTAAGAACAAATTTAAAGGTCCAGCACAGTTACAATGAGTAAAACAGGTATTTGAAATAGAAAATTAAAGAATAAAGAATACACCCTACGTGAAAGTAAGTATATTCTAGAACCAAGTTCACCCCAATTACGAAAAATAAATTCAAGTTGAATTAAGGAATACCTATGTTCACATTATGTATAAAGTTTTTCAGAATCTGGCTTCCTACATAGTAAAATATTAACTAACAAAAATATGAGAAAACGAAGAAGGAGAAATCAATTGAAATGCTTGGAGGCGGTGTATCATTCCAAATGTACTATATTGAATGGCCTTCGAATAATTTAGAATTGGAGCATCATATTTTGCAACTAGAAAAAATAGTTTGAAAACATAGATGGTAGGTATGTATTGATAAATGTCACTAGCCATAAGCTCTAAACACAAATTTGGTCCTATTATTAAGAAATAATAAAACAATTACATAATTGATAATATTACATAATATAATATTTTAGGTTTTTTTTCATGAACTTAACGAAAATATGAATGTTTCCAAACTGGTCAAGCCTTTAGAAGTAGAAATTATGAAAATGCTAAATACCTATACAGATTTTCATGAGAAGTACCTATCTAATCAACTACACACCATGTAACTCCTTTCACCTAAAAATAAAGTGTACAATCTGTATTTTGCCTCTTACTTGAAATCTACCTATTTTATGGCCTGTTATACTTATCTCACCTACTATGAGTTGGTAATAAGTTTACTGTTAAAGTTAAAATAAGGTAATTAGGAAACTTGATAGATTTACCTTGATTTATAGGATTACAAATGGAACAAATAGATAATATATCTTGATACCAGATTGATTTTAGAGAAAATGCTCAACTATACATTCACTATTGAACCTGACATCAAATTACAAACCTCTAGATTATGAAGAAAACAGTGTTGCTATTTTTCTAGGCATTACTGAAGCATTTTAAGGTGTTTGGAACTGTGGTATGTCCTACAAACTATATGAAGTGATGTGTCATAAATATTTAAGACTACTTTAGTGATAGAGCATCACAAGTAAAAGTGCCAAACCTTCATACGTTAACAAGGACTTCTGTAGGGCTCCTTACTGTCCTATAATTTACTCCACAATCTATATGACAATGTGCTGGTACAACTACCATTTTGCAATAGTGGTTTAACATGTGGAAGTTGATGCCTGCACAGGTTTTCAATATAAGATATATTTAAATAATTTCCATCACTCAAGAAAATAATTGTTTCAAGTATGAACTTTATTTTAACAATACAAAAGTTTGATTCCTAAAAGCAAAAACAGTGGAAAGTCACCAATTATTGTGAAATACATGAGTACACAAAATATATATCTGTTGCTATCCATTAACTCAGCTGCACAATACATTCACTACACTATTTTCATGATATTGATGCTTTTCCATAATTGCCCAGTCTTGAATTACTTGGCTGTAGATTGGTAAGAAATAAGTGTCATCGATTAGTTTCAATGCCTTATGGTTTCATTAATCCCTTTTGGTAAAGTGCACCAATAATTGCAAACATAATTTTGTTCTATTTCTTGAATATACCTATTTGTTTGAATTCATGTTCTCACCTCATTTATATTTTCATCTCCTATTTTTATCTGAGTATCAATTGAACTCATATTTTTCTGTATTAAAGGCATACTAGTACTTCCATCAGATTAGTTTCATAACTCAGTTCTTATCAACCTCTAGTTTTTCTTCAAATCATTGTTCACCTTTCTTTTTCCTGATCTCTTATAATATACTTGTATAGAACAGAATAATAATATCAGCAAAAGTGAAGTATTTTGTGTGCAATTGTGCTTTTTCTATACTTCTCACAAGTGGGGTATAATTATAATTTTGATTCAAGATAATAATTATCTCCTACTTTATTTATCTGAATATTTTTGATTACTGAAAAAACTCTAGTTTTCTTGAATTAAATTCAATTTGCATC